>DWHP01005593.1:0-11843 GCA_018247895.1 Parnassius honrathi | reverse complement strand
ATATTTTCTTTATGTTTTGTTATTTGCTAAACGCTAAACTTATCTAGGCTCTTATGCAGTAAATAATCATTAACAAACAGAAACACGTTTTATGACATAAAATAGTAAATTGTCTGCAGTAATATTTACAATAATAATAAGTAATTAAGTTAAAAACGGCTACCTTTGTTCATGATTCGTAAAAATTTGAGAGACTATGTACAAGGACGACGTCTACAACTCAAATGCATCCCGACTTATAATAACAACGCCGTAACTAAGTTCTGCGATTAAATCAATGTGATTCATACTTCTACGAAATAAAAATTAATTTTCGGTGTACAAAGTCGAGTTCGTTAGTAATGAAACCTCGGTTTACAGCGTAATAAGAAACTGAACTCCACCGTTTAAGTTATAAGGTTTTATTTTATTTAAATCCGTCGGTTGTAACGTAACATAATGTAGGTAAAATGCAATGATGGCGTCTGAAAGCTGAAGGCGAAGCGTCGGGGTTTCCGCTTCCTGGTTAGGAACAAAATTTTTTCTTTGTTTAAGTTTGTCGCGTACTTGGTGGTTCGTTTTGGCGTTTTTATGGCGCTGTTTAAATTTAGTGTTGAAGTTCATATTCAAAATGTCTTGTAAAATTCTGTACTGCGCCAAGGTTGTGATTAGGTATAAAATCTCTTTGATTTGAGTTCCTTTATTGTTTTGAAAACACTGTTTTATTTAAAATTTTTGAATTTCAATTTTTCTGTTGTATTTAGAATCATATATTTTAAGTGAACGAAACTTTCTGGTTTTATTACTATGATAAAATTTTCAACTTATGGTTCGTATACGCATCGACGTTCTACGGATCGTTATTTATTAGGAATATCTTTTACGAATTATCTGTAAAATATTCGTCAGTAACGACTATCGCAGCCATTCGTCCTATCAATTAGTCTAGTTGCTTTGTGAAAGACCGTTTGGTTTTTACTGTTTTCCGAATCGGCTTCCACGATAATTGTTGTTATTAACGAATTTAGGTTACCAAAAACGCATTGATGCTGGTCTTATTAGACCTGCATAGCTGCTAGCACAAAAAAAAACTAATAGAACAGCATGAAGCTTATTGCCATATGTCAACTTCACGTCCACAATCTTAAATCTTAAGCACCGTTACTCATGTTTTATTGTGACCTCGCTGCTAAATTTCGCTCTTACGCTTAAACCCCATCCATTCCGAAAGTATTATGCGATGTTATAAATTGCGTTTCAATACGCGGTAGCGCTGTACGCGCCACCGACCTTGCTCTTTCCTCCGTTTACCGGACGAGGGGTGGCATAACACGATAAAAATGACATTGCAACATAACTGATAGTCGTTGTATAGAACAATTAAAGTTTCTATTTGCCCGGATTGCCTCAAGGTGGTTATTCTACGAACTTAGGGAGTGCTTTGTTACAAGTCACGGCAATGCTATACTGTTGTTGAACTCCGTGTAAGTTTTATTAACTTTTAATAAAAATTACTATTAATTACCCTTATACAAATACAATAAGATACAAGGTTTATTCTAGTTTGGGGTCCAAAGGAAAATATTTGTAAAACTTTTCTTTGCTTAGCTAGAATAATCTTGCATAATGTGTTAAATCAAAATGTCAATAAAATTTATTATTGTCTATGTTCCTACGAATATTTCATATTTTTCATAATCAATTGTATATTATAAATACTTTAATTATTTAATCATTTTAACTCAATTTTTAACCTCACTGGTCCAGTACCAGTTGGAGATCTTCAAATATATATTAACTGTAAAACCTGCGGAGAGGGTTCATCCAGGTTTCTTAAATGTGTCTCCAAACACCGCGATTTAACGTTGTATGAAATAAAGCAAATCCAATATCCCTCCAGTTTTAAATATTATTGTGAAATTTAGAAATTCATAAACTAAAAATCTGCTACAAAATTAACTGAATTGGCATCTGAATTGTGCATTCATGAACATTTATTTTAACAACTCGCAAGCGTCGCGTCAAGAAAACTCCGTGACGTCTCTAATACGTAACGGAGGAAACAGATAACGTGACCAAATTGAATGTTCATACAAAATGGGTGCAAACTAAGGAATACGAGTCCATTTTACTTTGCAGTATGATGTTATTATTCGGGGGTGGCGATTTCGCAGCTAAATTCATTCGATAACACCCTCTTCGGTGGCACGTTAGAGATAGTATGGATCTCTTCCGTTATTCATTTCGTAGTTTTATTTTATAACAATAACAAACTTTTAACAACTTTTTATATTCTTTGTTTATTATAATTGGTAGTTTAACCTCTGTAAGACTGTCTCAACATTTAAGCTCACCTTGCAATATACTTAAGATAGCTTTAAAAGTATGACCAGCCCATTAGCATGAGTTTTTTATCGCATCGAATACGTATGACAAAACAAAGTTCTTTTAAGTTTGCCTGGGATGTTGTTCATATTTCTATACAATTTTAATCAATTACGATACGAAAACGTTAGTGTCACAAACTTGAGCTAACGGCACAGAAGAAATTAAGAATCTTATACGTATCATCTTATTTAGTCAATTTGTTGATAATATACATATGCTACACCATCACAAGCAACAATATAACGATTTTGTTTGTAGTTTACTACTGCCTAATCAAAGTAGATCTACAAATCTGTTGCGTCCACCAGTTTCCCAAACGTACGTTATTAATATAAATTTATTTTGTCAAAGCAACTAAAACATTTATTTCAGTAAGTCCCTCGCTTTATGAACTTTTTCCCTTTCTTGGAGTCGAATGAAAATGCTGACGTTTTTATTAATGTAAACAGTAAGTGGATACTGCAGCCCATGTACAACTGCAACCAATTTCAATCATGAAAGGTTACACGTATTGGGTACAGAACGTAGCATTGGGTACTTAAAAACGTAAAAGAAAAAAATCTGTAAAAGTGAATCGATGAAACGGAAACTGGCACAAACCGACAATTTTAACAAGATATAGTTTAAAATCTGTTTACGTTAAGTCGTCAATGTTGCCTAAGATTTTTAATCAGTCACTATGCTGAAATATTATCTGCTTTGTGTTAAAGTCGGTAACTTATTACTGTCGATAAAAATATATTTTATAACACGCTTTTAATCTGATGGTACTCGATGTTAATTTTTACATTGGGACGTATATCATTTCAGTTACCCCTTGGATGTTTTACAGCACCCATGGTGGGTGCTGTAAAACATCCAAAACGCGAGGAATTAAAAATAAGTTAATTAAACGCGATAAAATCCGTAAAATAATTGTTTTGTTCAACGTTATGGAATTCTCAGCTTTCACCCACTTCCAGACTTCTGAATAATCTGAAAATCTCCAAATGTATTAAGCACCGATGAGAATGCAGTGATGTTGTTAACTATGACATAATATTCTAACTAAGATCATCAGATATCATGATCAATGTGTTGTATAAGGTTTTCAAATCCTAATATTATTCTATTGTTATAATACTAGTGTCAACGTTGTTACCATAATCTTAGTTTGAGTTCAACATACTTACTAATCTGTATTGTAGCTTTTTGATTATAATAAAATCAAGTTATTTTCGTTTACTAATACCTGGTAGATGATATCCAATAATTGCAATTTTTATAATAAACGATACGTGTATTTATAACTACTCGTAGCATAGATTTTATGACTTGTATACTATAAAATTAGGTCTCTGATGCAGCCCTAGTGTTATTTGTTACTTACCTATCACGTATATGAAGAAGACACGATGTTATTATTCTAACTATTCGCTTTTTTGCTGTCAGTTCTTTCTATTGATTATAAGTTCTCGTTTAATTTGGTTAATTGTTCTTCTTAGACTAAATCGCATTATAATACCGTTATAAACAGCACATTGAGTAAAAGAGATCATTAATGACTCAAGGTAATAATTACAAACTTCGCTAAAGTTTATTTCGGGTATTTAATTCAATGTCAAATACGCAACATGCGTCTCGGCATGGTCTCGGACTCGAGCGTTATTTTACTATGTCATCGAACTGAAAATAAAATAGAATCAATCGTAAAAAAAATCATCAACAATAGATAAGGGAACATATTGACACAGTATGTTTGATTTGTATAGACGATTTTTTTATTCGATAGGTGGCACTATCGTTAATTTACTAACTAATAATTTAATTCTATATTCATGGACCGAAATTACTCGTATTATTCACAGTATATTACGTTAGTTATGTGCTAAATATATTAGAACAATAAAATCGGAATCAAATAAGTGCAACTGTGATCGAGCCAACAAATTTTAAATATACCCTGTAAAAAGTACGACGTAAATTCCAAGTGAAACTCATCGCACCACCTACCGGAAAAGGCAGCACAAACCTACTAGCTAGTACATTTTATAATATTTAATGTTATTTTTTAATTATTTAAACCATACAAAATAATAATATGTACATTAATTTTGGCATATTTATATAAGTGATACTCGCTGAATTAATAGGTTTAGCTACCCTCTAATATCGGCTGAAGATACATGTTAACTTATTATTCCATCTCATATTTCTTTGGTATATTTCATTGCTTAAATAAAGGACATGAAACTCTCATATACAATCAAGGTAATAAAGCGAGGGGCGCATTGTACAACCACATGTTTCTCCTTGCCAGGTGGTGAACAGGTGGTATTTGCCCCCTCTACATCTAGACTCACGAATCTCGCTTGCAACACGTTCTCGCCGCCCGTTTACTGCTTCACGAGGTTAACATATTCTTACATTATTTACGCTTATTGCTGAAATTAAATTAATGGATTTGAAACGAAATCGATCGTTTTGTAATTACTTAGCACTTATTTGTTAAATAGAAACAAATATCATTAGTTTTAATTATTAGTGCAAATGTAATGTAATGAATAATTAGCCGTGTGGTAGTGGCGTGAAACAATCCACGGCAAATATTCCATGCAAAGATTCCATGTGATCCATAGATTTATTGAGAAGACCTATGGTCAGCAATGGACTGACAGGTTGTGAAAATGATGATGATGAAGCATTCAGTATTATTCAGTAGCAATACATTGTAACAAAATACGCAAGCTAAGAGCAGTATAACAAGATGTAAGTGCATCGCTTATCCCCTCGGCAAACGCCAATCCGTTTGCCCAGCGTAACTGTTAAGTATGCCAGTCGACGCATTAAAAATCATTTATCCACCTGTTGAAAGAAAAGCTAATAAAGAATAAAATATTTGTTTCCAATTAAGGTATTTTATATTCTAAACGGCGTATAAATATCGCTTTACACTCAACTTCAGTGCACACTGGTCGCGGGCTACGGAAATAGAACTCGCGGCGGCTACAAGGCACGCGAGGAAGCTTCGTCGCCTGGTTTGTACACCAATGAGTAATTAATGTTTCCCAGCCTAAACGCAACAAATGCCGTACCGAGAAATAACTTTGGTGGCAATTGTGACGCTATAAGCACATACAATTTTGGCAAATTAATTAGTTTTAAATATTTACATACAAATAAGGGGAGTAAATACCAAATCGCACGCACTATAAATCTATATTATTTTTTTTATCCTATATTGAATTTAGGATAATATTATAATTTGTATGATACGCGTAGTATAAACTATGCTAAAAATTATTTACAAATTTGAATAAGAATGATGTTTGTAAGAATTTATATACTTATATATACTTGTGGTTGGATTTAGAAAAATTGTTTAAAAAATGATAATAATTGAAAGAATGTTATTATAAAAACGTAGAGGAATAGGAGAGTCATCTAATATTAAATTCTGCTAATAGATAGTGAAACGCAAAAAAAAATGTTTAACATTGTCTGTTACTCTGGTTGTACTGTTGATATCACTATTATGGATTCTCTCATTTAAAGAAACTCCGAGCATATTCCTCTCTTAAGTTTAAAGGTAACTAAGATGACGCGGCTAAGGTGTGAAGAGCTGTAATGCTGCTGCTAATCGTAGTTAGTGTTTCACTATAGATATAATGATATTGTAACAAAAATAAAACTGTTATAATGGTTGACACTGCCACACTCACAATGTTCATTCATAATCAATTCAAAAATCATTAACTATTCACTTTATTGCTTTGTTTGGTAACTACTCTACTGTCTGCATTAATCATAATGTTATTAGAAATGGGGCGAATATTCGTTTCATATTCGGTATTCGGCATATTCGTCAACTTTACCGAGTATTCGTATTCAGACGAATATTCGGCTAAATCAGCGAACATTCGTTAAAGTAGTACTCAAAGCGTCCACTGTATTGAAATATACGAATTGAGTAATTTTTCTATTGAAAGTAAATTTTTTTATGGGTTAAATCTATTTGTATAGCGTTATGTTTCCGAGGCACTGTAGATTTATTTCCAAATACAGCAAAATAGCAAATAGAAAGTTTGATTAAATGTTTTTGGTCTAACAAAGAAACATTACATTACATTAGTACGTTCCTCTTTACTTTGGTCGTCAGTTTCTCTAAAATAAGTCCAAATAGTAGATCTCCTGCCACTAATTTTTATCACATTACTATCAATTTTTTCTAAGAATAACAAATCGAAATACTTTTTTCTCACAAAAATAGTCAAAGCATGAGCATGTGCCGGCAATTTGTTCAGTACTAGATGATGAGCGAAGGGCAAGTTCCGGTGCTAATCCCTCGCGCTTTACGGTAACCAATTTCGACATAAATTGGTTAGGTACCAAAATGATTCTGCCCAATAATGTTCAGCCGAATACTCGGTTCGGTAAAATTTTTACCGAACTTTATGCCGAATATTCGTATTCGGTGAAATCCATATTCGGCCCATCTCTAAATATTATATATAATTATTTTATTTCCCTGATTAATATTTGGATGTTTAAGTAATTAGAAATTATTTTATGGTATATCCTCATTATTCTTACGCGATGCGTGCCTAAATAGTGCATCGAGTGACGTCCGTTCGAAACCGAAAGACGCGTGCGGTCAGTACACTCGCGCTCGCTGTTGCGTCGCCACGCCTGCTCGTCGACTCCCGCGACTGTACTTACGCGAGCGTCCGGACACTCGTCCGGATGGTCAATGTTAACCCACAGGTTAACGTCCGGAACTTTGTAATCGTGATACCTCCTCTTGGGAAGCATCGCACGAAGTTTGATTGATGTAAACAATTCAATAGCGTCACCGAACAGCGTATCTTAACTCTTAATACTCTTAAACTTAGTGTGAATAAATATATCAATGGATCGCGTAGAATACATTCATCAACATCTGTGTCTATATTCAAATGCAATCACACGAATATAAACGCTGATTATTTTTATTTGCACGATGGAAATGCGTCTCGACTGTAGAAATCGATGAAATGCAAACATGTTGATGTGAGAATAATCAAACCCCGATTCAACCCTCCGTAGCCGACGCGTCCCGAGTAATAATAGCGACGGGCGTTCTCCCCAGTACCCACTTCATGTACTTAAAGCTATGGCACTTTTGTAATAGATTTTATTCTCTTATTTCAAATTTCGTATTAATTTGTCATTACAAATAAAATTTCACACCCTAATTTTTTGTACTACCCACATATGGATTTTAAATTATCTGAAATGAACAATTTTTATTTTATTTATTTTTCAGTGCGATTGTTAGATATTTTGTGAAAAATTATTCATAACTCATAAGGCACTTTAATAATTTATCTTCTATTTGCATAAATTTGCGTAGACTTGTGTGAATATTTTTTGGACCAGTCCGCAAAAACTGTCGGAGGATCTGGTCTAAATAAATTAAATAGTAACATTAATTAAATATTTCGTCATTTGTTCGAACGATAGGCAAAGGAACCGAGAGACGTGCCGTGAATAGAGGGGAAGTAGAGGTAGGGACTCTGTCACCACCTGTCTTCTTTAATAGCTTTCGGAAGACGCGTCGCAGTCGTAAATGGAAGCCGGCGCACACGCATCTGTCGGTTTTACTGTCGGGGGTCTGTTTGCGCCAAAACATGCATAATACTAGAATTCTGAATAATTTTCAATTGTGTATCAATATTTGTTTTTAGTTTCTACTAAGCACAGTTGTAGTGTTTCAAATCATATCATAGTGTTACGATGATTGAAACTTATTGACTCGGTGTGAGAGTGGAAACGTGATAATGTTGGGATTACTGACATCGGATTTTGCATACCAGAATCGTTTGACGTTGTTGCAGCAGTTGATTGAGTGCGGCGAGGTGTTGCTGGGCCGCGACTATATTTATGGTTTGTTTTGATTTCAATGTGCTTGCTTAAGTCTCTTCAATATATTATGCCACAATGATTCAAGATGCCTCGCGGCGTAATTTAAAAACAATACACAATGTTTACATAGTTAGAATATCATGCTATCCGATTTTATTTGATAGTATGTTTTAAAGACATATACTATATTGTTAGAATTATTTATTTTTGTTATAATTTATGACCCATGATAATTTCTTAATCAAACACGTTTTATAGAGCCGTAAATTTTATCAAACGTTTCTCGTGTTGCATTATAAATTGCAATTTTGATTATTTTTGATATTTTAAAATTGTTCAATCATTTAACAAACTTTAAGTCGGCGATCATAAATTATTGAACTTTTTTAAGTTTACTTTAAGAGATCGATACCGAAAAGTACCTTTGTGATTGATTGTTAAAAATTATTATCTTATACTATACTCTCGATACCTATGTATATTGGTATGGTATACATGTACCGTGTATTGGCGGTGTAGGAATATCCACTGCCCCAAGTCCTCCCCTGAGTCCCGTAAGAGGCGGCAGAGGGGAACTGAATCAGGAGATTGGCAGCAGCATCTTCCTGTTTACAACTTAATACCATAAAAAATTGCAGTTGCCCCCATGAGGCATTCTGGGAGAGGCCTAGGTAAAACCATAGACATCCGGTACTTGCGTACGGGGGTGGGTGCAAGAGAAGCCCCCCTACCCTTATCCCTGTGCGTAAATGTAGTTTATGAGTATTGATTTTTTTTTGTAAAATCATAACATTACTTTTTACTCAGGAATATTGATCTAATGTTACTTCTGCAACAGTGTCGGCGCTGCGGGAAGTACACCTAATTCGCCCTTGCGTAGCAAATTGCAGGCACCCGTGCGAGCTTTAGGTGAGCATGCTCACCTTTGCAGCTTTACCTTATTGGTCACCTTCGGCGAGCAGTCTCAGCCGCTACGGCTGGTGCGGGTGCCTGCAATTTGCTACGGTGGGCGGGGGCTGCTCTCCTTCCGCGCCTACGGCTGTACAAGAACGCGTGCTGATTGTGCACGCCTCGACGTTTTAGATTCAACCAAAATCCACAAAGTAAGGTTTCCCTAAACTCTGCTATTATGGTGGTAAATGAAACAATGTAATGTGAATTGTTATAATTTTGTATTCTGAAAAGCCTCTTGACTGCTGTCCACTGCGACTCAATTTGTTGTATATGAGATATAAGTCCCGTCTTCAGCCACAAATGGATTGTCTGGGTTCGAGTGATTAAATATTTTATGGTATCCATGTTAAAAAATTGACTTGTTTGCATTTCGTTATATGCAACTTTTAGTGAAATTTATTTTTATCGTAATTGATTCAAAAGGCATTTCCGAAATTCAAAAACAGTGTAATAGGTTCAAGCTTAACCCTGACAAGCCTCCTAGACTGAAAACATTATTAAAATCATGTACCGAACGTCTGGAGACAACTCGAGGTCTGTGTTCAGCAGCGGACTTCGATGGGCTGTTACAGATCCAATCCAAGTCCAATGCTGAACATGGGTCTAAAATGGACTGTTGCAGATAATCTAAATATAAAAAAAAATATATTTGTTTGTTCGTATTTTATGCGCTGCCATACCATTCATCACATTGCGGTAAAATTTTTGTCAACATATTGCTTGCACTTCCGCGAAGGTTATCGGTATAGTTGGACCCGGTAGGTGGGTGGCTCCGTTGTAGAATCCAGATGTCACCCGTGCGAAGCCGGGGCAGATTCCTAGTACGATATATAATTCTTGTATTATTTTACATATTATGAAACTCAATGAGTATGCAACTATTTTGTTGTGTTCGATACGTTTTATACGTTTATGGCGTCGCAGTGTAATTCAGAATGTGACCGACACGTAAAACTTTGTTTTTATTTACTTATGTCGCCGTTTTAAGCGGCCTGAAAGCGAGATCAAAGTAAAATGGTTGAATTTCGAGTTCGAATTTCCTTGTATCGCCTTTAAGCCCAAACCGCAATATGTTCATTAGGGTAATCGTTACGACTTTTATTTGTAACCCTGGAAAAAGGAACAATTGTATGAAGTAAACTGTGATAAGGAAAGATCAAAGGTCCGAATTCCAATTACACTATAAACATACAAACTGTTAGTTTTCTGAATTTGAACGTTTTGTGAACGTCCTCAAGCCAACTCCGATTAAGCACTTCAATATAAATCATCACATGATAATATTGTTTTACACTGTAGTGATAGTGCATTAGAATCTATCTGCCCATTTCGTGCAGTCAGCGACCTAAGAGACGACTATGGCATATGCCAAAACATCCTTATGGAATCGGACACATCGTCTAGTACCTAGTGACTATCTATCGTGACGATGGAGGAGCCAATGTCAAACAGGGGAGTTTAAGGAAGATAATATTTGCAGCATTTTCCGTTTCTGCAATAATGCTGAAACAAAAGAAAAGGTTTGTTTTTAGTCAAGGAATATGTAAATAAATCAGTAATTTTATCGCCATGGTAATATTAATATACTACTTAGATTCCACCTGGTTAAAAGGTTTATAATAGGCGTCAGTTAAATGAACACCGAGCTTAAGATTTCATTTATGTACCTAATTAATAAAACATTAAACGACTCCTTGAAATATAAATAAAATTATAAAATGGTTAACAAGAATATGCTCTTAAGTCGTTCTAATTACTTTGCTAATTATTGCCTAAAGCTAAATCGGATGATCGACCTTGGTAATAATATTACGTGTTAAATTTTGCGAGATATTCTGCCGGATTCCTCTAAAGAGAGTACAAGTGAGTCAGTATCCAACGTCTATGGCAATATATCTGTTTAGACCATAATATGCATATTATATTCATTATCATATGTCTCCCAAGTGAATTTAGAAACCTGTAAATACACTACTTCGAGTCACCTGTGTAGTTGACGTCTATTTGTCGACATTTTTATATGTTTATATTTTCACAATTTATTTATGTAAATCTTAAAAGTGTAGTATCTCAACAGCTATAATTGCGGTGATATTTGTAAACCTTTTTATATAATGTAATTGTATGATATTCCCGCGCAGAACAACTCGACACGTTCACCAGGAGATCGTATCGGCGACATTATTTATTGTCGCATTGTTTCTTAACGTCATAAATATACGGTTCGATTTGCATTCAAGAGAAGCAGACGCCTCATATATATTATTATTTTTTTTTTCTATTCGCCATAGACGAAAATTATAGAAAAGGCAAAGCAGAAGAGAATTAGTGAATGCATACATGATGCTTAGGTAACTGAAATAAGTGTTGTCGCAGGTACAAAGCGGCACTTCATTATGAACAACAAGTTAAAAAAAATGTATCCAAAAGTTAATCGAAAACAATTCAAGACATTAGCAGTGACATAATATTCTTAAAAAATACCACTGCAGTAAACGGTGTGCCGCCATTATGAGGGATTAAAACCCTTGGAGTTGGAGTACATTAGTAGCTTTTATACGCGGTAGAGCCATGCTGCAGTTATATTAGTAGTATAGTCGTAGCACGAACGGGTCGGCTCGACCGGGGAAGGACCACGC
>DWHP01005592.1:0-10000 GCA_018247895.1 Parnassius honrathi | reverse complement strand
TGTGCTGGCGGCGTTAGAGAATCCATAACTCCATTTCGTGCCGTAACGTCATTAGAGACGAATATGAGGATAAGCCAAAATGATCTTGTGTCGTATAGCGGTATATCCATTCCATTTACGCCAGGTGTAAAATGCCCGGATACGACAAGTAGCAAACAGTGCGAAAGCAAAACGTCATGTAGGTGTACTGCCATCGTTAATCTGCAATTATGTCAAATTATCTTTAAAATGGTAGAAGCATATGGCTATCAGTGGCTGACGAAGATGAAGAAATTCATATATCGACGGATATTGCCAATAATTATCAATAAAAAGGGGTTCGCCACCACTGTTTTATGTGATTTTGGATTATCAATACTTGCCCATCTATAAACAACGAGAACTGAAACTTGGAGACAATACGGACTACTGCGGTTATAACTGGTTTATAAGGGTGAGTTTGAAATTTTGGTTGAGTGATTGATAGAATTGCGGCTAGCCGTATTCGTAATCGCTTCATTTCGAGAAATAGTTGAAATATACGGTCAGGCCTACTTCGAAGATGAACTTAGAATGAATAACAGATGGTAGCTCATATTACACGAAACAAATTAATACAAATTAAACGAGAAAAATATAGAAAAAGAAGTGTTGTGTGCAAGCTTAATTGTAGTTATATTTATTTTTGCACATAAACTAATTCACTGTCGGGTAGTTCCAAACTAAACGTAAACGCACATTTTAATAGTCACCGTGCGGCCAGCGGGCAGTCGGGCGCAGCTCTCCGATCGACCGGAACTGAATGCAGGCAGCCGCATTGCAGTGCGAATAAAAATAAGTTTTAGGGCTCATACACACTACACAGGTAACGGCGGTGCGGCTAGCCGGACGACTGACCGCAGAATGCGCTTGAAGAACGGTTTCAATTTGGCGATCATATCGATTAATTTCAAAAATGGACGTGGAAAAAATTGCAGTCGTTACGTAAATAACAAAAAAATAAAGAAGTACTGGGTGCATCCTTTTTTTCGGTATCCATCATAAACGTACCAGGCACATCACGCACACAATCTCACTCAATGGCGGGCATTCGCCAACTGAGCCGCGTAGTGCATATAGCAACCATTCGGCTGGGGCTGACCGTCATTCGGGCCGCAGCCTTCCAAACGACCGGAGCGGTTTGAGCTTGGCTGCCACGCAGTGGGCACAAAAATAGCTGTGACGTATGTATTTTTGCTTGCGGTCACCCGTACGGCTGACCGCATTGTGGGTAACCACATAATGCGTATGAGCTCTTACAGTTTACAACCAGACGTCTGGCCACAATTTGAGTAATCTTATGGTACATATGGTAGTTATTCCTATACGAACATTTTCCCTATCGGTCTCGTCTATATTAACAATTAAATGGAGTTAAAACAAAAGAAAGAAAAATAAAAATAGTTATCATTCTGAAATACCACGAAATGAGAAAAAGATAATATTGACACAAAAAATTCTGTTATATCGATCAAAATACGCTATATTTTATAGCTAAGCTAAGTTTGAGTTTGTAATTTAAAACCGCGAAGAAAATTCATACAATACTTACTTAAAGTCTTGAAATATATCTACGTTTGCAATACATGATTAACTCCGGGGACTGAACTTCTTTTTATACATTTACACCAAAATTACCCTTTTCAAATTTTTACTACTTACTTATTTTATAGATTACCTAAGAGAAACTTAATTGAGTAACTCCAAAATCTCTGTATGCGGTTCATACTGGAAATTCGTTATTATGACCATATCTCAAAAAACCGCACTAATTTCAGGTGGCTCCCTATCATAATTTTCCTCAAGATTCAAGGTAAACCTTTCCTTTCAATGTCAAACTTTGAAGCTGCTTTCCCTTGTCAATGAAACGTGCTGAATCCGCTCCATACTCAGCTCCAACAAACAGATTAAGATATATTGTTTGTTTCTCTCGCCTCTCAGTATTTCTTCTTTCAATTATTATAACCGACACTGATTCACGGATAAGTGTCTGTGATTATTAAGTGTACAATTTGATAAGGTTTTACTATTATAGTGCACCATACTCGTTAATCTTTTTCTCCTTTTATTCAATTCCTCGTGGGTTGTTTCGAAGACATTTTTTTTATAGAATAGGGAGCAAACGAGCATGCGGCTCACCTGATGTTAAGTAACTACCGCCGCCCATGATCAACTGCAACACCAGGGGAATTACAGGTGCGTTGCCGGCCCTTTAGAAAGGAGTGAGCTCTTTTCATGAAGGTCCTCAGGTCGTATCGGTCTGGAAAATTCGCCGGTGGTAAACTATTTCACAGAGAGGTCGTACTCGAAAGAAAACTCCTTCTGAAACGTACAGTGGTGGACCGCCAAGCATCCAGATGGTGTTGATGATATCGGGACGTTTGCCGCGTAGTGCGTTCACAAAATTTGGCGGCTGGGATTAATCCGAACAATTCCTCAGAGTACTCCCCGTGATAGATGCGACAAAATACGCAAAGAGATGCAACATCTCTTCGCAACGCCAGTGAATCGAGCCGATCGGAAAGGACTCGGTCGTCGACGATTCAAGCCGCTCTGTGCTAGATGCGGTCAAGTGGAAGGAGCTGGCCCTAGCTGGACAGGTCCAGATGGCTGACAGAAATTGCTCTGCACAGCCTTGGCGAGAGACCAGAATACACGAGTTCCACAAGGAAGGCGAACTAGTTTCTCGCCAATTCTGCCTATGTGCTCAGACTTTGCCTCGACAATGACTCTTTTGAAGGACCTGGAGGCGGAATTATACTACTTTTTTAGAGCGTTGGTGTTTACATCCCGGGACGTCGATGTGTCAGCCGAGGCTTGATAGCACTCCTGCTTATATCATGATGCTATTTTAAAAGCACGACCAAACCGTGGCTGAGATTTGCCTCCGATGGGCACCACAGAGAAAGAAATAAAAAGTTCCTTACCCTGAAGTACTACATCAGCGACGGAATCCGCAACAACGTTGGGATCATCCGGCGAGAAGCAAACCCGCCCCTAAGGGTAGGATTCAAAGAAGGACCGCATCTCATCCCAACCGCCTGACCTATAGTGCCAAACACGGTGGCAGCCTGCAGAATGCAACTGCAATTTTAGCGTGAGTGGCTTCACACTCCGGACAAGACAATGGCCCGAAAAATCTAAATGGGCGTCGACAGAAATCTGATATTCGTCCGGGTGAGAAGTCAACAAAAGGTCCAACAGGGCAGGTGCATGATACTCCACATCTGGAATCCGCGTAGGCCAAGTAACCAGTTGTGTCAGACCATATGCCAAGGCATAATCATGAATAGATCTCCCCGCATGATCGGTAAAACGTGAACCAAGCCATTCAGTGTGATGGGCGTTAAAGTCGCGGAGGATCACGATCTCTGCGGAGGGGATCCAGTGTAGCAACGAATCTGTAGCCATTTGGACGTGGTTGAAGAGTCTGTCCGTTTCAGCATTATCACTATCGGACCTATAGAGGCACCCGTAGACGCGCGGATATTCATCGCTGTCTACGCGTAGCCAAAGGATGGACAGGTCCGAACCTTAAAGACCGTCGAGGCGTCGAGAACAGATGTCCTCTCTGACGTAAACGCAAACTCCAACCCGAGGCACAAAGGAGTATTCCAGTTTGTACCCCGGGTAAGGAGAGATACGAGACATCAGCCGGAGAGGACACCCGCATCTCGGTCAGAAAGAGCAGAGCCGACCTCGCCGTCTCGAGATGGTAGTGGACGGCGTTTAGGTAAAGTATCGTGAAATTATTATATAATACTACCATGTAGTGGCGCTGTAAAAACATACACTACCCCACCCATATCGTCCCATGGGTGTAGTAAGAGAAAATGAATAAGGAAATAGGCGGCAGTATATTCCAAATAAGAACTTAAAATAATAAAAAACTGCCAAGCGTGGCAACTGACAACTATGTAGCTAAGCAATCAGAGGCGGAGTCCGCACTGCTCCACTCGGACAGCGGTTAGACAGCTCAAAAAACCACCACAGAGGCGATACGATGATTGGTAACAATACCAAATCATAAACCATCATCATCATCATCCTCATTATCATTGCCTTTACCTTTTTAATTAGCTCGCTGAGCATCTTAACTTTGAATTCGATGAAGCTGTAAGAGCCGCATAGGCTAACAGCGTTAACATCACAGAGTAAAGATAATAAGTTAAACAATGCAAGCGTCTTATGTTCTTTATAGGCTGTAATGGATCGTTATATATAGAAGTTATTTGTATTCATACATCTGTAATATATAAAAAAAAGTGTATGCAATGTAGGACCACTTTTGCATTATCATTTATGACCTTTTACGAAAACATGTAGTAAAATAATACATTTTCTTGCAAAGAAAATTCAAGACAACATGAGGAAATCCAACATCTGATTTCCTGTAAGCGTTGGTATGGATTAATAATAATACTTTGTATTTGCATATATGTAATAATAATGACCTCCATACCGAATTTCGGACACATCAGCCATTTTGAACGGACACGAGTCATCGGTGCAGGACAGGATTATGCTGCCCAAGTGCATGCGCAAGCAAGCACAGGTGCACTCTCTATTCCCTTACTCTCATAGTCCGGAGAGAGATCAGGCGCAGGACCAACGCCTTTACGTGCTTTCCTAGGCACGACGGAGGTGAGGCACCGCCAACTTCCTGACTCCGGGCAGCTACTGAGAATTTCTTAATGGAAAAACTCATTAACTGATATTTGTTTGGCCCGACCCGGGATTCGAACCCGGGAGCTCATGATCAGCAGTCGCACTACTACAATCACTAGACCAACAAGGCAGTCCTGCATATATGCATTAGTAAGAAGTGTAACTACTCAGAACAGCTCACTCGTTACTTTAGCAAGCTTTCCTTGGCTTAAGATAATTATTCTTATATCGTCCCGGCTTCAGGCTACTATGAGAAATGCCAGAAAACCCTAATGGGCTGTTGCAGGCATATTTAGAAGAAGAGAATAATCCTATATTGCGATTTACGGTATTACCTTCAAACTTATTAAGTAAGTTGTTGGGCGTTTCGCAGACGATCTCGCCGTCGAAAGCGCCTAGTTGTGCGTCGTCCTGGCCCATCGCCGCCGTCTCCAGAAGACATTGGCGACATTTTAAATTCGTCTCCCTGCAAAATTTGTATAATATTAGCATTTCATGAATTAGCATTTCATGACTTAACCAATAGGCACGAAAAAGATTTTTTATTTATATGATGATCATAAATCGAGTACATATCTAGAGGACCGCGCTTTGTGGCAGACATAACAAGCCATGAGTGGCATAAGAGGCGACGAAATGAAAAAGGGGACGGCCAGCAGCATCTTCCTCATAACAACTCAATGCCTGCCTGCCTGCCTGCCAAGCGTGACAGTTTTTGCAAATATCCCTACTACGAGGAAATCTATGAGGGAGGAACCTTTATTCAGCAGTGCGCATTTGATTGACTGCATATTAATGACGATGCTGATTAAGTTTATTACTTTGTAGAGAGATATTTTTAAACTTTCATAAAGTATTGGATTAATATCGAAAAGAATGTTGCGTCTCGTTTTTGTATGCAGCAGTTCATAAAAGTATAACAACAATGTTCGGTCAAAAATTATTTAAAAATGCCACGATTCATAAGGACAGATAGCTTAATATATAAAACATTTTTTCATTATCAAAATAATGTAACTCAAGCGTTTAGTTATTTCCATTATCTAAAGTAATTAATTTTAAAATGTAAATCAACAGCGTGAAGCCGCAGCAGGATTCATTTTGAGGAGTGCCAAACACACGTATAATATTGTTTACCGTACTTGAAGGTTGGGTCATAGTTACTATTGACGATTAGGTGAACGCCTGCCCGTTTGTAAATATAGACTGTAAACAAATTTGATCAACAACTTACCCATCCAGCTCAGCAGTCTCGATGTAACAGAGACCGTTGGGTTCAGAGCTGCTGAGCAGGAGTATGTCGGCGGCGACGAACTGGTCGTTCTCCAGCCGTATGACGTCTCCCACTTGAACAGACGCCCACTTCTCTTCCACCAGTTTGCCATTGCGCAGCGTTTTAGCTCTCCGATGGTTCACCTGCGAGTCGTTTTGATGACGTTGCTGCAAGAAGCGATGTTTTAATAATAGACTAAATACATAGGTTTGCGTCTAGCTAAGTTAATGCGCTTTTCTATTTTAGGCTACATCAACATTTTTCATCAGGTGAGACATTAGTTAAGCACTGGCTTGCAGTGAGTAAAAATTGAGCTCAAATTGATGTTATTACAAAAGTAAATAATTTAATTTGCATATTCACGCCGTAAACAATGATCGAAATTAGCAAAACACGAACACGACTAATCGACTCAGTAAATGTGTCGTTCATTTGCATTTATTTGTTAGGGACATTTATAATAATTGTAGCTTACATGGATTGCTGTTAACGTAGATCAAGTTTACTTATTTGCATGTCTAGAAATAAAATATATTTGGGCATTGCCTAGAAAATTGCACTTTTTAATAATTCCAGCAAGTTCAAAATTCGATATGTTGTATTCGACTTTAAATTTCAATATAATATGTATTATATGATGACACCACAGACATAACACTGCCTTTAAAAAATCAGTTGTTCACTTATTTCCCGTTTGTATTTAAATAATGTTATATTGCTGAATTTGCGATCATTGATGAATTTAAAAAAGATAAAATTTAATAATATGCGTTCCGTTGAGGCGACATTGTTGCACCCACAGCACGCAATATTATCTAAGTGTACAATAAACGCACCCACCATGCGTCACCAAAATTTTTGGCCTGATCGGTTACGTTCTAAAAACTTCGACCGCAGCAAGAAGCCACGTAAAAACTGAAGAAAAAAGTCACATTGGTCAACAAGTGACGAATTGATAGCTATTATGGAAACGGAGGATAGGTAGCGGTATAAACCATTTACATATAATAGTACATATACATGTAATAGTACATATACATATAATAGTACATATACATATAATAGAACATTTACATAAAATTTCATTGCCTTTGCTAGGAAGGCAGTGCCGGATTAACCACGTAGCAAGAGTAGCAATTGCTACGGGGCCCGCGCAAAAGGGGGCCCCGCGTATCCTAACCGAACCATCACCGCCTAAGTGTAATTTTTTGAATAACACTTATTAAGACGGTATATTGAATTTACTTGATTTCACAAAAACGTAACACGTTTCAAAAGACTATCCTGTAACAGATAACTTCGATGGCGACAATGAAACACAGAATTTGATACGGTAAACGCACACGTTTTAACACCCAACACGCCGAACGGCTCGGTTATCATACTACTGGCATATGGTTTGACACAACTGGTCACTTCGTCCACGCAGATTTCAGATGTCATACATCTTTCACGTTGGACCTTCTGCTGACCTCTCATCCGGATGGCTATCAGGTCTCCGTCGATGCCCTTGGCTCCTCGGATCATTTACTGTTCCAGAGTACAGTGCCAACAAAGCCTTAATGCACCCGATCCCTAAAAAAGGTGACCCCGCTGGGACCCGTCCAACTACAGGGCCCATCGTTATCACCTTTTTGTTCTCCAAAGTAATGGAATCCATTATTGACCGCAAGCTCATGCGGTACCTTAAAGAGCATCAGCTGATTAGTGATCGTCAATACGATTTCCGTCTATGTCGCTCAGCTTGTGGTATTTTTGTCTACCTGACTCACCGATGACCGATGGGCGGAGGCAGTCGAGACCAAGGGGCAGGTCACGGCCGTTAGCTTAGACATAACGAAGGCCTTCGATCGGGTTTGGCACAAAGCGCTTCTTTCAAAGTTTCCCTCTTATGGACTTCCCGAGAAATTATGCAATTGAGTCACCAGTTTTCTTACAGATCAGAGCTCAGCTCCGAATCCAAGCCTGTATATGCGGGTGGTCCACAAGGTTGCGTGCTAACTACCCCGTTTCTTTTGAAAATCAGTGATATGTTGCAAACTAGTAACATGAAGGCAGCACTGGCGATGCTTTATAGATCGGCCGTGCTAGTATTTCTCGGGAACACGTCGTCAAGTTTCGGAACAAACTTGTGTATGAAATCGAGTATTTGTTGCACAAAGTCTCGGATTGGGGGAGACTATAGTTTAACCTTAAAGAAACAGGTTTCGCATTTACCGCAAAAAATAACCCCATTGTCGTAACTCTTCGATTTCAGGGCACTCCTCGTTATCTCAGCCAGCATCGGAATCTTTGGCGTTGACATTTCGAGAGACTTACACTTTCGTAGTCACTTGGAAGGGGCCTTCTCTTAATTATTCACTTAAACTGGTATCAAAAAAACTTAGTGCTCAGTAGATCGAGACGGTATTTCATGTTGGACCACCGCTTGCAGCTTTACAAAACGCAGATTCGGCCTCATATGGAATACTGTTCTCATCTCTGGGTCGGGGCTCCCGAGTATCAGCTCCTTCGACTTGACCTTTAACGGAGAGCGGCTCGAATCGTCGACGATCAAGTTCTTTCCAATGCCAGGCCTTTTGAAGAGACTTTGCATCTCTATTATACATCTTCTAACGCTTATACCAAGGGGAGTGCTCAGAAGAATTGTTCAGATAAATGTCAGCTGCTGAAGTTCACCATCACACATCGTACACTGCATCAGAACTCGAAATTCCATACTCATTATCTCGATGGCTGGCAGTCCAATATCGTGCAATTTACGCGGAATATTTTGCTTCGCTCCGCCAAATTGTGGAATTTAGTGTCACCTGCGGTTTTTCCGGACCCATACGACAAACTCATATCCATAAAGGAAAAGGACACCTCATATTTAAAACAACATGCGAGGAATTTATCAAATTAATTTCATCAAGCAAGCAATACATACACCAAATACATAAAACGGGAATTATGACACTTACGTGGAACGGAATACTAGAACGCGTGAAAGCGACTAATGCGTCGCTGCAATCGTTTAATATCATAGACCTTAATACGGGATACACCCCTTGTGGATCATTATATGGATATGTCCAAACAATGCGATAAACATTTTTAGATATTGAATGAAAAGCCAAACATCTGACAGGCTGTTATGAATATCAGCAACAAACTTCAAGACGACGCAAGCGAAACAGAAAGTACGACCATTTTAGCGGCTCTAGTACACTTGACAAATTTGTTGAAAAAGAAACACCTGGTAATCACTTTGACATTCAGGTGTTTGTTGTCATTATTGGCAACTTATTATCTGCTTTAGATAATCGCATGAGAGCGTACCAAAATCGAACAAGTGTTTTTGGAATAATTTAACATGATGTAAGATACTCAACCTACGACTGAACTAGTAGTAGCTATCGACGTTAGCATTTAAAGAATATTGGCCATTGTCAAATTGGCAAGGTAAAACAGCTTGAAAAATGGGTGCACCGCGAACTCAATGATCGCTAGCGAGAAGTACGCATCGAGACGTGACATGCAATGCACTGCACAACAGACACAAAGGAAGGAATTTTGAACCACGAAATCTATTAAACAAGAGATTTTGAAAAAAACTCCAATTATGGTCAGTGCTTATGCAAATGGTTTGGAAGACAGCATAGGCGTCGAATTAATGCAGTTTGCCGAGTTACTCATAACGGATGTGGTTGGTGCGATTGACAGTACGAAAAACGAATCTCTGGAAATTCAATATTACGAATTCCTAATGGATAATTCATTAGAATCATGTTTGCGCAATTTAGAAACTGATTTGCGCATTTATTGTCTCTCATGATTAAGAACTGCCGTGGTGAACGTTCATTTACGACATTGAACCGTATAAAAAATTAATTTAGGGAACACTATGAGTCAAGAACGCCGGAATTATTTAGGTGATGAATATATATAGATGATTTGCTTAGAGAAATTGATGCGAATAGTATTAATGGGTTTTTCAACAAGAACTTTGTTTTTCAATTGGGGCAACACCAAAAACATGACAGTTTTGACATTTAGTTT
>DWHP01005591.1:0-11843 GCA_018247895.1 Parnassius honrathi | reverse complement strand
GTGTAACGCTTCCACGTCCATCTCGAAAAACGTTTCGATCACAACCGAATGTCGCCATCGTGTAGTTGCGTTTCAACTATCGCATGGCCATCTCGCTGGGCCAGCGCTGGCCCATCGTGTAGAGGAGCTATGAGATATTTCATCTAAGTGCTATAGCGTTTAAAGTTGGTTGCGCTGAGTAACTACATACTGTGCTGGGCTATTAACTCCTTTGTCACTTTAAATATTGTAAAAGGACATTGTCTCGTAATGACACAGTACTAAAAGTTCTTAAATTTATTCATCATCTTCATTGTTAATCCGTATAAGGTCTACTTGCTCTGTAACAAATAAGTGTTAATGGAACAATTTTTCGACCGATTTTTTATGTTTAAATAAACCGAAATTTAAGTTAATTTGTTTTGTTTTGTGTATTAACTATTTCATACGTGTAAGGATTAAGGATGTAATTTAAGAGAATTAGTGTGACAGGGTTGTTAAAATTCCGAGATGTCATGGTTGTATATGTAGAGAAACGTTCCCGAACTAGTCGGATAAATCTCGGCGCCGGCGCCCGCGACTAGGGCAGCCATGATATAGCGCGTTCAAGAATACGCTATTAAAATAATTGATAAAACTTTTAGTAAAACCAAGTTTATCGATTTTCACGATTATACGCGATAAAATTATGAAGTCATATTCAATTTGTAGTCGCGTAAACATAAAAATAACATTACTTACAAACACAAACGTAAACATCACTTAGTAAATTATTGTTTCATCATCATCATCATCCTGTAATTACGGTGTAGATAATGTTGGAACTATTTGTAGGCCATAAATATTTTGTTCCGTGCGGGATTCGAGTCCGGCCTCAGCGCTGGAAATCAATGCTAACTCACTGCGCCACGCAGCCGTCGAACATGAACGACATTTTCCATGGTAGGTTGTTTAACTTATGCCAGCAGAGGCGTAAAGAGCTGTGATTATATACTACTCTGTATAATCAAAGGTACAAACAAACACAACAATAACAAATGTACCGTTAGCTCGGCGGTGAATTTTTAAGGAATCTATAGTCGAGGCCTTTGATTATGACAAGTATATATTCAAAGAGGGGAGGCCTAACTTACAAAATGATTTTTATCAAAAAGGTGCCTGTGCCCAATTCTAGTGTTTATAATTTGTTACTTTACTTACAGTAAAAAGGAGAAAAATTGTCAGCCTAGTGTAAACCGCCTCGTCTAAACGGTTTGTCACCGAGCCCGTTTTAGTGCAAGTGATGCACAGTTCAATGCATGCGGATTAGAAAGGGCGGAAAGTTTCAATAGGCTAACCCGCAGCAAAAGTGATTTGTAAGTATCTTATAAAAGGGCTGCGCTTTATTGCCTATTATAAGTCAGTGTTTGACTTCTACCCCTCTCGCCCGAGCGCACGTGGTTATGAAACCGAAGATGGTAAAGCTCACATACTTAGCTAGTCAAACAGTAATTATTGATTTATAACATCGTATATTTGATTATATCGTTACCGTTATATTCTATCAAAGTTCAGTCACAGGCCTCCCCCATAGGTTACAGCGATATTTGCCATAGTTGCCAGGCTTGGCAGGCCGGTCTCGAGCGTAGTTTTTATTTCACTTGTTATTAGGAAGACCCCGCTGCCCATCACCTGGTTTGTTTCTATCCGTTTCTATCCGTCGCCACTTGCGAAACCCACGAGACGATGATATGGGGCAGTACTACTCGGTCAATATTTCATTATATAAACTGTAATACTACGGAATCAAACAAAACGAAGCTACTTATAAAAAGTTTGTCCGCTTTTTATATGGACGTGAAACTTGTAAATTGAACGTGTTTCGCACCCTGGCCGAGGAAAAAGCGTTAAGGTATTGTCGTTGAGTTTAATAGGAGTAGCGTGTGCGGAATTGATAAAAACACGTATTTAAAATTAAAAGCGTACGCGTTCTCGAGTAAGTCACCTGCTCCGAGACATCGTAACCAGGTCGATGTTCTTGTAAATCCTGCGTAGTTACTTCGTAAGACTTGGATGTGGAAGAAATTAAAATGAAGTGTGTCAAAACCTCAAGTAATTTTTAAATCCCTTACAAACACAAAAGGATTCCAATAACAAGGTTTTTTTATAGAAGAGGGAGTAAACGTGCATATGCGGCTCACCTGATTGTTAGTATCACGGTCTATGAAAAACTGCAACACCATCGCTGGTGCCTTTTAAATAGGAGTAGGCTCTTCTATTGTAGGTCCCCTAGTCGTATCGGTGAAGTCCAAATAATTATTGATTTATAACGCCAAAGTTGTAAAAGTTAGATTTCGAAGAGATTTGCATAATAGATAAATAATTGCTTGCGTCGTGCGGCGTTAGCATAAGAGAATCTATCAGCTCATCTCGCCTTGTGAATGTCATAAAAGGCGACTATAGGAAATACTTCTGGCATTTACGTGTCTTGGCTTCCGATTTTGTGGTAAAACGAAGCAGCGTCATTATGGGTGCAAGACGCCTGGTATTGTATGGTCTCTATACAGGACATATTAAAGTGTCACACAAACACCGAGAGATTTCTAAGATGGACGGTTCTGCCGGGTGTGAGGACGGGGATAGACCAGGCTGGCATAGATAATGCTGCTGTGAGTCGTATGCTGACTGACGAGAACCGAACCGTACGGGTACCTAGGCGAATCATCTCGTTCTTCAAGGGTGCAATACATTTGCATTTTAATCCTTTATTTCATATCAGCTTACCATTAGACGGACTGTATGCTCAATAAACGTCAACATTAAAAATAGACTGCTAGCGCGTTTTAACAAATAAAAAAAAATTAAACGTTTGTATTGAGATAGGAAGTTGTGCTAGAGACACTAGATTATTGACTATATAAACCCAAAAACCAGTAATTTGTATTTTGCTTAAGTATTCAAAACAGGGCCCTCGTTTTAGTAATCATATATATATGCCTATATTTAGATAAAGCAGGCAAACAAGACGAACATATTTGTGCATAAGCTTTATACAGATTCTAATAAGAAAAAGAAAATTGCGATACCACGCGGTCGATAATAGCTTACAAACAAAGTTGTTTCGAGTAGCGACCAAACAACACAGCGGGTGACCTCAACAAAGGGCGTGTAAAGATCAATACGACCTCCTGACACCGCGACCCAGATATTAGAGGTAAATAGGTTAGCACACTGCAGATGCTAAGTTCGAATGTAGGCCATCAGTGAATAATCGTTTCAAATACCTTAAGTAATATATTCATACAAATGTTTCGAAACAAAACCAAGTTTTAAAATTACACGTGTATTTTACAATGTGCTTTGCAGCTTTTCAATGCAAACATTATTTTATTTAAGTATGACAAAATTCTACACTTAGTTATGTCATAGTTAACAAAATTTTATGTACCTAATATTGGGCTAAATGCCGCTTTTTCATCGTTTACTGTATTATATATCTAAGTATTTGTTTTCAGTCATGAATAATTTATCCATAGGGTTAGTTGTTAAGAAAATTTGAAACACGATACAGATGATCGAACACTCGTAAATCATTTAACGTACATAAACAATTGCTGCTTAAATTTATTAGTACAAATAAACAGTATTCCACCTTTAAAATTCAATGACAGGATTCGACTGACACGTTCATCCGGCCGCGGCTGCTGGGTAATACAATTACGACGGTAACTCTGTGGGAGTCGCAGTCGCAGTTCGGACCAAGGCGCATGTCGAGCCCGAAAGTACACACCTGCGTCTCACGACGAACGTCAAGGATTTCGGTCGAAATTCGCCCACCTGCCCAGCAGCTGTGCATTCAGACTGACACGCATTACGCACCCATTATATTGTGACAACGATGCAATAGATCAATGTAAACTGTTGGATGGTATTCTAATCTTTTGAACTTTATGCGGGGTCTATGTTGTAAATATGAATCGATCCGTCGATCGCCATCGTATAGTGAAAGAGTGAATTATTTTGGAGTTACGAAATTTGATCAATATTCTGATCTTATTACTCTCATAAAATCATTCACTTCTTGCATTGGCAGGAGCTGCGTAATTTCATTAATTTCAACGGTCGATTTCGTCTGACTAAGCCGCGTATCTTTCGCCTTATTGTTTACAGAAACAACACGTCTTTCTTTAATCCGGTCATCAAAATGTCGAAATTTTAACGAGCTCAGATCTTAACGCTGATACGGATAATTTTATTTCTAACATCTCACAATTTAAAAGAACTGTAATTACTACATTAGATATGTGAAATTCACGAATATCATTAACATATGTGTTTTTGACACGCATATTATGTAATGATAATTTTAATAAGTGATGTCATATTTTGTTTTGTTGTGCACACTATTGGATTACTATAATAATAATATGTGCTATAATAATAATAATAGTTACCGTAGCTTTGTTATTTAGGTATTAAAAATTGTTATGTCTATGTTTATAAATGTGTTATGTATGTGCATAGCGATGGCTGAAACTGCCAATAATTTTTTTCTCGTAAAAGATGAAAACGTTGACGACAGTACTTTAAATTGAAATGTCGGCGCACAATAATTGACATCTCAATGTGTATAATTAATGTACACTGTAGTGTTAAATGAATGGACACGCACAGGAAATAACATTGTTGTAAACATAGCGTGGGATGATTTACCTGACATAATGTCACATTAGCGTTCAAGATTTGTTTGCGTCGAGGCGTTTGATATGGAAATGCACGCAAATTCGCCGCCGCTTCCTGTGCATCAATGAAATGTTTCTGCGCGACACGTGTGGCAGAACTTCGTGATGATGTGAGTTCATCATGTGTCATATGTCATTATTAATCGAGTAAAATCAACAACCATGTTTTAAATGGAATTGTTATTGCTACTTCACATTGAGTGTACCTAGCTTATTTCGACGCGTAAAACCCATTTATTATTTTACAAACTCATTTGTTTTAAGTCCCCTGTTCGAACACAGGCCTCCTTATAGACAGCCTCGTAGAGGGTAAATTTACTATAGTGACGGCAAACGTACATTTTTGCGTTCTCTTATCAGGACATTTACATTTTATAAAATATGTCGTGTTAAAATGAATTAAATATCTCTTACAATGTAATAACAAGTGGAATTATTTTCTATTGCAATACAAACATTAAATAGTTACCTAAGGCACCGGGGCAATTGGTACTCGGTAGCGATCACTTGCGAGCAATTGTTGGTCTCCAACGAGTATTTACGAGCGGAGCGGTCGTTGGGTTTATGAATTTGCGAGCGTCGCAGGACGCACATAAAACTCTCATTTTTTATAATGAACGCACAGGAAGGACCGGGATTGTATGACTAACTCGGACGTCTGATCGATGTTTGTTTTGAAGCTGTACGATTAGTATTGTCGAATGATGGCAAGTTTACTTTGACAAAAGCATGACTTCTTCGAGAGGCTTAAAGCGGAATAAATTTCTGCATGCGCCATTCGTCAGAAAATCATTAAAGGAAATTATGGCAGGCGAATGGGCCATCCCAGAATCAGACGCTTCGTATCTTTGGCTCTGCTCCTCGGCTGTCGAAATGGGGTGGTATATAAAATTTAAATTCCTATCTAGATCTAGATAAATCTCACACGTCATATTAGAATACTTTAAGAAGTCATTGTACCATACCTATCAATGTGCTTGTATACGTGGTAGAGCCATGCTGCAGTTATATTAGAAGTACAGTTATAGCACGAATGGGTCGGCTCGACCGGGGAATGACCACGCTCTCAAAGAATATCAGCGTAAAATAGCAGATTGCTGTGTTTCGTACGGTGAGTGTAGAGAAACGGAGACCCTTTTTACTGAAAATGAGGCATTCCATCTTAGTCCTCACGGGTGACAACGCATCTGCATTTTGATTAATAATCGAGGATATGTGTAGATGTCTATGGACCACAGCAACCACTTACAATCAGGTGGATTGTGTGCTCGTTCGTCACACTATCCTATAAAAAAAACATGAAAAACAAATAAAGATAAAACTTTTATGATGCGCATTTTATCAATATGACATATTAATAACCATTCCAAACGTATGCATACAGAAGATATACACTCGCTCTAAGAATCCATTAGCTGATATGATGTAACACGGGAATGCGGGTTGCATAGCAACTATAGATGCGAGGAACAGTGGGCCGTCCTTGGCATTGGTGCCGAGCGCTTGGTGCGAGCGACGTGCTTAGGGTCACCAGATCAAAAAAAAGAAAGAAATTCTAGACATTTGCAGAAAATTCCGAACATTTTTGTAACATTCCTAACTTTACGGCATGTCGATTTCTTACGTGTTTATAATGAATTTCGGAATTATAACTGTGTTAATATGTAGTAGTCGTTGCTGTCGTTGATTTGATTCCGTCCGTTACCGTTCCAGCCTATAAAAGGTCCACTGCTTGATTATTTGACTAATTATTTCCTTCATTTAAGTATAATATGTGATGCACGACATATGACACAAATGACAGACAGGACCTAGGAACCAATTTCCGGACATATCCGAAATATTCCGGTCGTATGATAACCCTAGGGGTTGTGCCACGTTGACGATGCTGTCCAGTTTGAAGTTTGAACACACCTGTCAATAGTTGACCGAGTTGTGTTGCGGTTGCGGTGTACCTAATGCTCAATGCGCTGGTGTTGAAATACTTTTTGTTAACTCTTTGTTAACGTATAACTCACAAATTTACGTAATCAAAGTTATCTTATTCAGCCCCTTTGGGCTTTAAGAGTTTATCAGAGTTGAATTTTCAAACATCTTTTTAATGTACGTAGCAATAATTCATTGCCACGTTGTCCGGTGGGGTCCGTAGACGGGTGGTCCGATCCGGCCGATTTCGATTATTTTTATTAGTTTTTAGAAGCGAGTTTTTACTTATTTATAAGTAAAATTCTTATTTAAAATTGTTAATAATTTCTGGTCATCACTTATCACTTAAGAAATATTTTTTTGAAGTGAAAGAAGGTAGGTAGCTACATTTTACACCACAGTCGCCTGAAGCCAATCCAAACAAAGAAAGTAACAGTTGCGCTGGCATTCTTGAGGATAAAGACAAATTGCAAATCTTTTATAAATTCGAATACTGATTATCCTTAGCGATAGAAATAGATAAGCTCAACGTCTAATACAATACACATAACCTAATTTTGATAAAGTGTCGGTTAAGCCGTCCTTCTAAACATGTATTGCGAATTTAGTAATTATTACTGTGATCGAAGTAACATAATTTTAAAATAACATACAAAGCACAAAAACCTTCATAAAATTGTTTACGAAAATTTATCCCATAACTCCAAAGAATACATCACACAACACAACGATTCGTCTACGTACAGTACAATTAAGCCCGAGCTGGAATAATTCGAATCAATCAACATTAACCAACATTTTATTAAAGTTGTCTCGATGCATACAGATTGAGAGAAATCCAAAAATAATGGAAACACAGCGGTTCACGTACAAAATTAATAACCTGTAGCCATTTACGTACACTCAGCACACGTAACTGCCATATTAGTAACGAGAAACCTCTGAGAATTGTTGCTTCGGCGGACTAAGTTATTGCCCAACGTCAGTCCTGATTGATTATCGGAATCGATCTTTGGTCACGAGTCATTAGCAGGTTACACAAGCGCAGTGACGATTAATCGATATCGCGGCCCGATGCATATCGATGGTATCGATCGGCACTCGGTGACAGGACGCGCCCGTCTCGCATCATCTATCAACCCGTCTCAACATCAGCTATAATATTTCTTAATCGCACTTCCACCAACCGTAAAGATATAAAGTACAGTCGACACCAAAAATAGGAGTAATTGTGTACTTTTTTATAGATGAGGGGGCAAAAGAGTGTGTGTGATGAACAAAGTATATATTTATTTAATTTTATAAAATAAGGGTGATAAACGAGCAAACAGTCCACCTGGTAGTAAATGGATGCTATGGCCCATGGACAACTACATTTTACGCTGGTATTCTGTGAGAGCGAGGTTCTTCTTATAATATAGCTGCAGCTTGGCTCTACTACGTATTATGTTTAAATAAATTATTATATGTACCTGCTATATATCCTCGGCCCATTTCTGTTCTTTGTCTATATTAATGACTTGCCATATCTTGTAGATGATGACCATAATATAACAGTATCATTTGCTGATGATACCTCATTGATTTTAAAACTAAAACGGCAATCGTTTAAGTCTGACAAAGTGAATAATGCTATTTCAAAGTAAGTTCAACATTCACATACATACGCCACAGGTGCGATGTCATCCCTGATAAGCATATATATGATGATGAAAAGAGGCTACGACAGCCCATGGACACCTGTCACCTGTAACGGCTAAGATGGAATGCCTAACAGCGTGTAACTATACTGGCCCTCCACCGTTCGTACCGGAACACAGTTGTACACACACTGCTATTTGCGGCAGAGGTGAGAGGGTGGTGGCTACCCAGATGAACTGAGCTGGACAGAAAAGCAGTCCTACCATCTAGTGTTATGATACGTCAAGTTTTTAGGACTGTTAGGAATAACATCATAATTGTCTTTGTATATTAAGTTGTGATAATACAGAAATCCAAATGAAGTAACAAAGCGTATAAACACCAATACGAGCTTCTCAGGAAGATTTTGCCATAATTGCCACGCTTGGCAGGCTAATTGGCTTTTTATTCGATTTGTTACTTCGTACCCCTTATCCGACGAGCACGTATGCGTAGGTATATGAATGTGGAGAAGGCGAGAGAGGTGAGTCAGGATCGTGCCCACTACAGACATATTCCTTTACCAAAACAAGATACAAGAAAATCGAATTACTATTATTGGTATGGGTATTATTAAATTAGAAATAAGACAGTAAATACTAAACTGAACTTACTTTTAGTATAGTTAATCCTTGTAGTAATGGTGTTGATGTAATTTATACCAGTGACTATAATTAGCTGAGTCCGTAATTCTATAGTTAATGGTTATAGCAATTAATTTAATCAATAAACAATAATCAGATTGTGTTAAAACGGTGATTCTGTGGTAGCACGCGTATAGACGCATTTAAACAAGCAGCAGGTGCCCTTGCAACGCGGCGCCGGCGTCAGACGGCCTGACAAAAAATAAACGCAGTCTCATAAGGTTTAGACGACTCGAAGTATTCGTAGTGTGACCAGGAATGCCGGTTTTAAATAAAAAAAGATTTTAGCAAATATGAAAAATAACTAATAATCCAGGCAGATTACAATCTATACCGCTACAACCCATCAAAGTCCACCGCTGAATATAGGCCTCCCCCATAGACTGCCTCATAGGGGGATGCCACTGCAGTTTTTTAACTTATCGTTACTATTAGAAAAGCGCTATCCATCCATCGCCCATCAATCTTATTTTCCTCTGCCACCGCTTACGACATCATATTTTTACACCGTCTCTACACGGTATTGATTGAATGCAGTCTATGAAAACGAGTAACTTTTTTAATGTATCTATATTATTGTTGTACGTATTCGTTAGGGTTGTCAAACCCTACAATTAGTTAACTAATTATATTAACGACAGTACCTATAATTAACACCAAGCAGTGTTTAAAGAGCAATGTTAAGAAACCTGCAGTATTTTAAAAGAAATTATTGATTTATGGCAGGGGAATAACATCCCGGACTTGCGAAAAAGTCCTACAGTCCCACAATACACTCAACGTCTCGATGCACTACCGGCCGGCGCAGCGGCGCGACGGCGGCGCGGCGTGCCAGTTCGACTCCCAATTTGGTCGTAACAGCAGCTAGCTTAACATGGATTATGTAAATATGGTGATAGACCAACTTCGATACATTTGTGAGGCAAACATATAAAAAATGCATAGAAAGTTTATGTTTATTGTGTAATAAAAAATAAAATTTACTGGTTTTGTTAGAAGATAGAGCACGCGATAAATAAGTGAAGATTTATTTTTAAAATATTAGCTTTATATACAAAGCTCCAGCGTGCGTGTGTTCGTAGTGCGTGTAGTCGTTCTTCTCCCAAATGGCTTGACCGATTTTAGTTATTTTTTTTAATCACTTACTCCATTTATAAGATTACCTGGATGGTTCTGGCTATGACCCGGTTGGCGTTGTTGTCAAGATTGAGAAATCGCCCATGCGAAGCCGGGATGGATATATAGTTTAGATATATAGTTTATAGATGGGCCGAATATGGATTTCACCGTTTACGAATATTCGGGGAAAAGTTCGGTAAAACTTTTAACGAAACGAATATTCGGCCAAAAGTTTGGGTAAATTTTTACCGAACCGAATATTATTCGGCAGGACCACATCGGTACCTAATCAATTTATGTCAAAACTTATCACCGTAAAGCGGGCGGGATTAGCGCGAGATTCTCCGCCACACCTTGTGTGACATGTTATTGCATCATCTAGATCCAGTACTGAGCGGATAGACGGCACATGCTTATGTTTTGATTATTTTAAGTACTTCGTTGAGTTATTCTTAGTGAAAATTGATAAATATAAGATAAAAAAGAATGGCAGGAGATCTACTATTCGGACTTATTTTAGAGAAACGGACGACCAAAATAAAGTGAAATGTACTAATGTAATGTAATATTTCTTTGTTTGATTCCTAAAACATTTTATCAAGCTTTTTATTTGCTACAATTGGAAATAAATGAACAGTGCCTCAAAAACATAACGCTATACAAGTAGATTTAACCCATAAATAAAATATACTTTCAACAGTAAAATTATGAGACATGGCATTACTCAATTCGTACATTTCAGTACAGTGGACCCTTTGAATAGAACTTTATAAAAGTTCGGTGATTTAGCCGAATATTTGGCCGAATACGAATATTCAGTAAAGCTGCCGAATATGCCAAACACCGAATATGAAACGAATGTTCGGCCCATCTGTATTAAAAATAAATGCAATCTTACTTCAAATTTAGGCTCCGGTATTGCAACTCCAAACAGCTTGCGCAGTCCAACCTTGGTTACAAAAGTGGACAAAACGCTAAAATGGATGGAACAAACGAAACTCCTGATGTTGGGCTCCTTGTTAGGTCTTTTCATTGTTACCACCCATTTATTTGTCAATTCACGGCTTTTCTGAAATCTAAAATTGGGTAAGTATTTAACTGCGTTAATTACCTATAAAGCTATACAACAGTTTTATTTTTTACATTGATCTGTATGGGTTAGTAATACAAAGAATCGAATGAGTTTTGTTGCGAACTTGGCCGACGATGGACTGTCACTCCTGTTTTGTCGCTTGAATAATGGTTTGTGTTGTGTAAAAGTGATGTGATTTTGTGAATTAAGTGCCTGCGCGTGTGTACTATTAGAGAAAACGACGAAACAAGTATTTTGATGCGCCTTATGAACTTGAGTGTCTGTCGTCATCAACAGTCCGCTGGGTTAAGCTGTCGTCAAAATCTCCCAAAAACTTCGCAATGTGATGCATCAGCGTATCGTGAAGAAAAATATATAAACCGAAAATTATGAAAGAAATTATAGGCTCAGAAGGGCTAGTACCCAGACCTGTAAAGCCAGGCGAATAAAAAAAATAAAGAATCGAATACTATGATTACATTATAATTAATCTGAATCTGGAAGAAAAGATAGACTGAATAACTTACAGTCAGGGTTTCGCTCTGGTCACAGTACCACCACTGCACTTATTAAAATAACTGATGACATTAGAAAAGGGATGGATGAACGGAAAGTCACAGTGGTAGCGCTTGTTGACTTTTCAAATGCTTTTAACACAGTCGACCACGATATCCTCCTATCCATTTTTTCTTACCTCAGATT
>DWHP01005590.1:0-11844 GCA_018247895.1 Parnassius honrathi | reverse complement strand
AATTAAAATGCAGATGCGTTGTCACCCGTGAGGACTAAGATGGAATGCCTCGTTTCCAGTAAAAAGGGTCTGCGGTTTTCTACACTCACCATACGAAATACAGCAGCATTGAGCTACTATTTCATGCTGGTAATCTGTGAGAGCGTGGTCGCTCCCCAGTAGAGCCGACCCATTCGTGCTACAACTATAATTCTAATACAACTGCAGTATGGCTCTACCGCGTATAAAATCCATCTATCATATTAACCACAACATTGGCAAATGTCATTTTAAAATCGTTTCGGACTATTTATACGCTTTTTTTAAAACTTTCAGTGCTCGTTTCAACCAAACTTTTAGAGCACTATCATGTACGTGATTGTCATATTCAAAGAAACCTTAAAATTTGGCACGTCATACAAATATATATCGAGCGTTACAAAACAAAACGCATAGGGGAGACGCCGCGGGCAAAAGATATCGGACGGGAAGGGGTTGATTTTGATTGAATATCTGTTATTAAGACCCTCCCCGCGCACACAGACAAATATTAAATAATATACACATTTAGTTTATAAATATGCATGAGTTTCGTTAAAATTTGTGTGCACCTCGAGCCGGAGTGCTCCTGTGATACACGCATAGAGTGCGTGCTTGTGTGGTGGTGTTTGTACAGGATGTGCGTATTTATATGCAGTTTCAAATGTTTTCTAGACATAAAAATATTTTTAATAAATGATTAATCATAGAATAGAGTACAATCGTTTTTATTCAATATAGATTACAAAAATACTTATTGAAAGCCATTTAAGTTTTACTACTAGTTCGGAACCTCTGCCCTTGGAAAAACCAGCAAGAAACAAAGTGGGAAGAAAACAATGTTCCTTTACATATTAATATAATTTTTTAAACAAAAGTTAGTGCGTTACCTTGGTTTTAACTATAAGATACTACTACGATAACAAATTGAAATGATTCGCTCAATGGGTTTTTTTATGTAAGTATGAAACACAGCTAGGTTTATTAAGGCTAAGCGTACTTAGCCTTAATAGACCTATGTATGAAGGTACGTTTTCGAAGCCTTTAGGCTGTTTTAGGGAATACTGACAATATTTATTAGCTTAATAATTCAGCATCGTCTCCCGATGTCTCGGCATAATTAATGGCGATATTCCGCGAGGATGTGAGGTTTCCTTTCATAAAACTCGCGTCTTATTGTTTTGAGTGCGATCCATTCGTTTTTTGTTCCGACTCCCGAATTAATTTGCCTGCTGTTGTGCTCGGCTATCATACGCAGGGACGTCTTGTGCTGGCGGACGACCGGCTTTCAATTATTACGATTTTAGCCTAATTATTATTTTAATTTATTGTTATTATAGTTTGACAGAAATATTTTTACTTATAAAATTATGACAATACAAATATTCAACCGATGATTATCGGTGGAGATACTCATGCCTATTATTTATTAAGGAATTCCTATAGAAAATTGAATTGGACAAAAATCTCTATTTTACTTTAAGTGATACCTAGAAGATAGACTTATATATTACTTAAAAATTGTTTTAATTAATAGAGTGATCTAGTTAGTATACAACTTTATTAATAAGAGATCGTACAAAAAACAGTTAAAGAAAAAAGAAAGTCATTTATATTTCTAAAAATGAAACATCACAAGGAATGAAAAACATAACAGATGGTCGTCTATTTAAGTTTGATTGACGTCTCTTAGAATCGAATTGGCGAGACTGGAGGTGTAGAGATGGTGCTAGCATCCGAGAAGATGTCAGCCATCATTAATTGATTGTCAAAGTCAAATGTCGAGTTGTCGTTATTTGTTTAGGGTTGTGGGCCCTTCGAATTATTTATTGGATTCATTATTTTATGATAAAATTGCAGTATTAAATTGTTTACAACGAAAAAAAAAATTCATGGTTCTTTAATACGTATTCATTTTGCCACCGGTCTGAATATTTTACACCTGACAAATTATCAAAAACATCTTACAGTTGTTTAACATAGTTACATACGGTCGTAAGACGTGTGGTCCAAATGAGACGATGGGTCTCATACGTGGCCACCATAACACTAAATAAACAGGTATGTCATCATCATTATTTGTACCTGTATCCACTGACTTCCGGCATATCTTACCACGTTGTCACTCCATCTAGTTGGGGTTTTCTTTCCCTAATACGTTGTCAGTTTTTCGAGCTATATGGCTTATTGCCAAACAAGTATAACATAAACATATCTATGACATCATACTTTTAAAAGAATTGCAGCTTAGGATCGGTTAAGATTATGCGGAGAACTGCTCTATCATATTTCTAGCTTCTACTGATGATTTAACATCCAAATTAAATAGAGTAATAAATTGTATGTTTCTCTATACATTCTGAATCGTAATCTGAAATGTTTGGTAAGATAAATAGAAACCCTTACGAGTGCAAAGTGCATCCCTATTGCACTGTAAATATTTTAACAGATGACAGTACAAATTATAATAGTTTTAGTTGGCGGCATTTCACATAAATCGAGTTAATATTAGCGATGTTTACATGTTAAGTAAGAATAAAAAAGATTTTTTTAAATTTGAACTTTTGAAAGAAGACATAGAAAGAAGACGTAGACAAACTGTTATATTTTTTCTTGGGCTTTCAACTCGAAAGAAAGGTTTTTATATAATAGTGTTTTTAAATTATGTTCAAAATATTGAGAAATTTTACAACATATTGATATATTTAGTTTTTTAATGCACTATAACTTAAAGAAAAAGAAATAAAAGCAAAGCAAAAAAACTGAGTTTTTCACACATTACAAGTTCTCCTTCCAAAGATTTAGTTACAGCCTTTTTTATTACGTCTTTGGTCACAGCCCTATGTACGTCCCACTTTAAGGCAAGGGACACGTATTCTACGTAAAATTCACCGCGTAGTCCCGATGCGTGTTGACAGGTAATACTTAAAAAAATCAAATTATTTATGGCCTATGGCCAAGCGCCAATATACTACACGGGCGGGTCGAAAACGAAGCCGGATCTCTACTCAATTTCTCTAAAGGTCAAAACTTTATTTTGACTTTAAAACGTATTTTAATACTATTATAAATTTAATTGTAACATCTTAAGGAAATTTCAAGGTTGAAATGTACATGTCCTGTTTGTTTGTAAGTGGAGGAAAATTAATTAATTTGTTCAAAATTATTAATACGCTTGTAATATAAATATAGTAAGATAATAATTTGAAATGAATGAAAAACGTTTTGATATATGGAAATTTTAATTAAAAGTGTCTGACGTCGAAACTAATGAAACTGTTCATCGTGGATGTTTTGGAGTCGATCCAGATTTTCTAAAATGATTCTTTTTTTTGTGGAAAATTGTTGCGGTATGAATATTCGAATCCACGCGTCGTGTCGCCCTGCGGATAACATCTAACAGTGAGCTGTAACTCACAGGCGGGAGCGTTCTCACTTACAAACACGTTTTTGAAATTGATTTAACTAAATGAAAAAAGTTGTAAGCGATCTAGTTCCATTCTATATTTTTTTAATTAATTTATACAATAGAATAGCATGACACAATCGGCAGAATGCTCTTCGAGCAAGTGATATTACATTTTACAACCGTCGTTTTAATATTATTATTATAGCAATAAATTAAGACACGGGCATAACTATTATTAAGTCACCTCGTATTTAAAAATCCATTACGCTATTAAATCTACAAGAGGCTACAAACGATCAGACAAACAAACACACACACATTGAAAATATACACCCGAAAATATAGCTATTCTTTAGTAATAGTAAATGCATCTTAGTTTAATAAGTATAAATTTCTTGGTAAGCGCAACAAAATTTGAACCATTTCTGTTTGAATTCTCAACATTGTTCTTTAAGATTAAATAATTCTCTATGAAAAAATAATAATAATAAAACGTGTTGTTGGTAAATTGATCTGTTACAGATATAGTCAGAAAACAGTAACTCGCCAACATCTTATAACTTAAAATAAGTCGCAAGAAGGGCCCTTTTTAACAGGGTTGTTCACCTTGCTATTCCGAAAGGGTTAATTCTATACGAAAGGGTTATTACAGAGGCCGACTGGCGTGATTATGACTGTGTATATATTCGATTCGTTTGAGGTATTGCGTGCCTGAAATGCCTTTGTTTTTTTATATTCAGGTTATAGAGGGATGCTTTGCGTTGTCTATGGATCGCTTTGTGGGCGATCGTTGTGTTATGTCTTCGAAATTTGTCGGCGCTTTGTTTGTTTTGACGGCACGTTTTTGGATATTATGTAATTTTGGTACATATTAATTACATTGGTATGTGTTTGAGTTACGAGTAAGCTAACTACGTCAAAATTCAATACATCGTGCTATATTTATGGCCCTTAAAAATCAGTCAAGTTTTTATTATGATTTTCAATTCTTCGAATCAAAGTCTTCAAGGCAAGAGAGATTAGGCTTTTGTTACGCTAAGACAGTGCGGTTTACCATTTTAGCCTTCATCACTACTTACCATCAGGTGAGATTGTGGTCAAACATTGGTTTATAATGAGTTAAAAAATATCAAAGGCTATTAATAAAGATTTTTTCACCTACCTACCAAAGTTCAAAGCTGAAAATTGAATTTCTTGAGAATACTTCGAAGTGGGATATTTGCCATATTTGCTACGCTTGGCAGGGCTGGTAATCGCAGTTAATTATTTTATAGGTGTTATTGGACAGACGCTGCTGTGTATTTTTTGGATTATTTCTTTCTATCGCCTCTTATGACACCCGTCGCACGATATTAGATATTGGATATCCACCGTCACTACACGATGTATCAATTGATAGTTAATGACCTTAAATCTTATTTTAAAATAATTACAATGAGATTAATTTGTTGAATTGATAGTGCGGTTAAACATTCAGTCCTTTTCTCCTGATGATGCATCGTTTGGAGGCGAAATATGTGTCGTAATATGTAAAATAAAAATCCATATACAGCAGTATTTTTAATGCAAACCGTTATAGCTAGTTAAAACGAGACCTCTGTTTACTGTGGGGTGAAATTTTGACTTTATATATTATTCAACTACAATGTATCTTGCGCATAAGGGTTTAAACTCTGGGGACCAAATTTCGAGATGAGGGCGTTCAAAAATCAGTCTCGATTGAACCCTATCGAAAGTGCGGGCGTGTGAGTGAAGGCGCGAGGGGGTCAACTTTTGAGACACATAAGTGGGACAGCTATTGGCACATATAAGTTTAGTTCGATAGGCTACGGATTTTGTAGCTGTGCTAATTTTTATGTGCGAGTGTTTCAATGTGATGCAGTTTGCTTATAATTTATTTAACTTCGTCTGAATCTTTGTGCTTTCAAGAGTTTGCGTATTTTACCACGTTTTCATTAACCCACTTCCGTGTGTGTCTGTTAGAGTCGAATTTAGTACCTGATTTTAAGCTAACTTTCCAATAAACTCGAGTCTTGAAATTTTTAATATTGTTCAGAATCGGATAATCAATGTAAGAATATGAAATGAGGTATATTAAAATTTTTAATGAATAATTTAAAAAAAATCTTGTTTCTTTTAAGAGAGCAGAGGAATTCCAAGAAGTAAATTAGATTATTTTGATCGTAGAATACGATTTTCTATACTAATATAATTTCTCTTCTTGTTTTATTTACAAAAAATATTTTCTTTTTGACAGTTCGCACTGTGTTACATATCCGAAAGTTGGTCATCATCGTATTTTCAAATGTTCGATTTTTAGGCTTGGGGAGTGTAAAATAACGTTTAGTTGTATATAACGCAAATCAGTAAATAATAGGGGTGGACATCGATTGATCTCACTGCGGCCAAGGGTGACACAGAAAGGGGTTGATTTAAAATATTGCAAGAGGGTACCGCGATTATATCTAATGCAAGTAGGTGGTCTCAGCGCCGGCGGTTATGCTGGCTGATTAGAAAAATATATTTATATATAAAAAAATACTAGTGACGCACCGAATCGATCGTTACCACGTACAAAATGTACCATTTTTGGACCATATTTGTGTAAGTTCGTACTCGTAGTGTGCTATGCTTTCGTTGTACGTGGTACAGCTGCGCTGCAGGTATGTAGGTTTTAGCACGAATGGGTCGGTTCGACCGGGGAATGACCACGCTCTCACAGAATACTAGCGTAAAATAGCAGCTTAATGCAGCTATGATTTGTATGGTAACGTTTTTTATTGGGAATGAAGCATTCCACCTAAGTCCTCTAGTGTCAACTTAACTGCATTTTGCGATAATATTTTGATGCTAGGGAAAAACATAGACTTTTCTATCTTTGGGAAACTATTTAAAAATATATTAATGTCGTATTATTATCACTAGTAAGACTATCAGGCAGGTAGCATCAGCAGACAAAAGAATTCCAAACAAGGTGGAAGAGACTTTATAACTGTGCTTCATTATTCGGTGACATGCAATACGCCTGATTATTTGGCCGATACAAAAGCTTTCTAAAAGTGCTGTAAGGAATTCTTTGTGAAAGGCACACTCAGTACTATTCACAATGTATGATCGATCTTGAACTTCGCCATGATAAGTATAAGTTGGAATGCCGTAGATTTTATACGTGGCGACATGTTGCAGCTATATAATGGTTGTAGCATGACTGGGTCGGCTCGACCGAGGAGGGATCTCACAGAATATCAGCGTAAAATAGCAGTTTAATAGTGCTGTGTTTTGTATGATTAGTGTAGACAACCGGATACCTTTTATACTGGGTACGAGGCATATATCTTAGTCCTTTAACGCATCATTAAGTCTTAATCAAGGATAGATGTTGATGTCTATGGATCACAGAATCAACTAACCATCAGCTGGGCCCTGTGCTTGCTTGTCCCCATTATTCTATATAAAAAGTGCTAAAAGACTACATCGTTAGAGAAATTAGACGTTGTGTTTATGCCTGTGCCTGCTGTCGAATAAAACTATTGTACGCCGGCACAGTGGGCATACTGCTGGAAAATGATATTGGGTACACTCGCGTGATCAGTACCGGCTGCTTGACACGGAATTGTCTGCAGTTCACACTCAAATTTTCGTTATGCCGACTCGGTTTTCGGCAGCGCAATTAACGATTGCTATCTCTCATTGCGATGTTTCGTAGAATCGAGTTTATTTTCGGGTTAAATTAGCGTATGATAAATCAACTGTAGAAACGAATGCAATTAGTTTAGTTTTACGTTTACTGGCTTAATTACATTCGTTTATACCTAAGAAAAATTTGTAAAGAAACTTTTATCATAAATAAAAAAAGTCCATCTATCCTTCCCTCCATTACAGCCCATAAAAGTTCACTGCTGAACTTCGGCTTCCCCATAAATTGCCTCATCGGGAGTATTTTGCCACAGTTGCCACGCTTGGCAGGCTATTTGGCAACCTCAGCCTTTCATTCCAGCTCCATCTTATGTTTTAATTTCTCGCTGTCACCTCTTTCAACACCCACGGATCAATATCGGGTAGTGGATATATAACTTATACCGCCAATACCCGCCGAAAATGAAACGAAATGTTTAGATGATGATGTAGATAACGGGTTTCTTTCCAGGAGGAATTTGATACTTTGTATTTCAACACCTGGGTTATTAATCAGTCCTCCATCACGCCATAAAATAACTTATGTATGCGATATAAATATTAATGACACACTCACACACTCGCACAAAGCGCGAAACTAACCCTTTCTTCACCCCGCGTTGAATCGGAGCCGAAATTTTACTAATAAATGTATATAATTAATCATTCCAATATGGCTACCAACGTTTGAAATAGAAGTTGCAATAAAAAATTTTGGGGATCCTTGTGAAATATTAACGTTTTAAGTAATACGACCTACATTACTACGTAAGTTTTCGATAAATATTTGAGATATACGAGTATAATATAAAACTTCTTTACATTCAGCTTTTATTTACGATAGCATTTAGCTTTGCGTTATCATAATTACGAATATCTATGATGAAAGTTATAATGCTATAAATTCGTCAAAATTATAGTATAAAATAAGGTCGATGTTATTATTTAATCAAAAAGATCGAGTATCTAAAAACATTTTCTTGCAGGCGATTTCCTACGAAATCTGTTTTTTTTTTAATCATAATGTATTGAATCCCGTTTCATTTATATGTGAATTATAAATTATTGTCAGCACCGTGTAGTGACGGTGCAGTAATATTCACTACCATATATCGTCTCGTGGATGTCATAATAAGCAACAGAGGGAAACCAGGAGATGGGCAGATGCAGCAGTGCTAAGCCGCTATTTCACGCTGGTATTCTGAGAGCGTGGTTCTTCCCAGGTCGAGCCGACCCATTCGTGCTACAATTATACTACTAACATAGCTGCAGTATGACTCTACAACGTAAAAAAGTATCAAAATATGTATGTATATAAACTACTAAATTAATAAAATTCAATAACTTGAAATAAGATATAACATAAATATATGAGCAGTGCCTTTACAAATTTTGTCAGTCATCAAAAATCAATGAGTCGTCTTGCTAAGATAATTCAAGGCACATATAAAGGAATACGCATAAATCATCCCACACGTTGTTTGACAATAGCGGACTCCATGAGCACACCCCCTACACGGTGCGTAATTAATTAAAATTATTAATGACAGCGCGTAATAATAATGTGAAATCGATGAACGGGGTACAAAGCTCGATACATCGTGTTCTCAAGGTAAAACTTCACTTGCTCAAAATGAAGAGCCGATATGCCCTCCAATACGGTTTTAACAAGTAACAATGCATTTACTTATTTAATTTGAAAGGAGACTATTACCACCATAACCACTTAGTAGGCACTAGGCAGTATTATCTTGTATCGTCTTTATTTGTTAATTTATATACTCGAAGTTGGCTAGCCATAGAATCTTCCAACATAGACAGAAGCGTGCCGAGCGTTATTACGGGTGTTGTTAAAGAAATAAGATCTTTACAGATCCATTAATGATGTCGTTTATTTTTAAAGAATATCTAAGGGTAATAACCGAGCACGCAATCTACCCAATGTAAATCCAAATATTCATACATCTATCCTCGATTGAGAGGCAAAATTCAGATGCATTGTCACCCCTAAGAAAGAATGAAAAGGATCTCCGGTTCTCTTCACTCACCAATATTATTTTTTAAAGGTTTTCAATCAGGTGTTACAAAATTGTTCTTGCATCACAGACCACGCGTTCAAATTTTTTATCTGCACTAAGACTCTCTTATTGAATTCAGAAGAGTTTGAAATGTAAAATGTCTTTCGAGGCTGACACTTGCACAGAATTTACCTTACGTGTGTGTGGCTCAAAGCGACAATGAAATGCCTAGCAGTAAAAAGGATCTCCAGTGAAACTGCTCCAATCGTATGCAGTCTCAGTACAGTTGCAGAGTAGCCCTACCACATAGAAATGTGTGATTATATATTCATATAACATCGTTTAATGAGTTATTTGAATGATAAGTCATTTTCAATCTTTTTTAAAACCCGCGTTAAAGAACCTATAGCTTATGTGAAGAATCTACGCACCAGGAAGGTCTGCAGTCTGTGAACACGTACAGGATCACCCCCGTCGTTACATCAGATTAGATAGACCATAAATCCTCGATAAAGAATACCGATTCCTTCCAAGGATGATTCGCAAGGCTATTGAAATCAGAAAACATCCTAATTTCAATAGAGAAGATGGCTGGGTGCTACCATCTGTTTGGGATCCTATAATTAACAAAATTACATCTCAACCCCAGCATACAACTGCAAGACTTCAAGACACTATAAATTCATTCTGCATAGAGCGGAATAAAAACTAATAATGTTAATCTATGGTAACCGCAGTTATCTATGACGTCCAGACGTTGGACATTTTAGTCTCCCCCGTGACCATGGGTGCTGTAAAGTGCTCGAAACGTCGGGTGTTTAAAAAAGTTAATATACGCGACAAAGTCCGAAAAAATTGGTATTATGTAAAAATGTAATAGGCAACAAATCGACAAAATAATGCATGCTTAATCATGCTCCATTAAAAAAAGTGTATTACGTAATTAAGTTGCCTAGTACCGATGTTCTCGGAAAAAACTGTAAATTAAAACGCTAAAGTACGCGAGCAGTGAACGGGTTATTAATCTTTCGTATTGCTAAATAGTATTTCTTTTTGTTTTTAATGGCGGGAATATGCAGATGGGAGCCGCTTTACGCTTTCTTTTATTGACAGTTTATGGTTCGGAAACTGGAAATTACTTTCTAAATAAGATTCGATAATTCAGCTGTCGGGAAATTCCGCCATTTTAAGGACGCTCGGGTAATTACAGTACTGTGTTAAATGATATATACATAATTTTCGCAATGAATGTACATGATTATATATGCACTAGAATTGTATCCGTAAATTGTTTACCAGTTTTTTACTCCACTCTACCCTTGGTTCCTTGTTTTTGATAATATCACTAATATATTCTAAGTATTACTAACATTTCTATGACTCCAATTTGTTTGAGATAGACAAATTAAAAGTTACAGTCCTTATACGTCCCACAGCTGGGCACAAGCCTCCACTCACTTGTGAGAGCCTCAATGTGTGTTGGCGAACTTCATATGTCTTCGACATATTTTTTTTTACATTTCTCAGACATGCAGGTATCCCCACGATGTTTTCCTACACCGGTGAGCACGTGGTAAACAACTTCCTTATTTATTATTATTAGTTAAAAATGTATTGGTATAACACAAATTTGTTTAAGACAACAATTGAGGAATAGACAGTGATCAATATTTTTTATCTGTGTACAAGTGACAGTCGATTAGGCGCGCTTAAAAATTATAGCTTTTAATACGCACGTGATCCAACCTAATCGTTTGACGTTTCAAGATTATTCATATTAATTCTGGTATTAGAAACAATTGGAAGTTATCGATAAATTATAATCACTTGTATTTAGGTTGCCGCTGGTTGTAAGTGCTTTTAAACCCTCTATTGTTTTGCTTTTAATAGTACCCTTTATTTGAACAAAAGTGTTCGTGTTAAGGCTTTTATTTTTTATAGCCGAAGTCTCAGCGATATAAATTGAAGATGATAATGCTTCAGTTTTGTTGACAACTGGTGGGAGTTGGTTGTAGTCGACAATGCTTATAATTTTCTGTATGAAAACTCACCAATGTTGAATGTATATCGTATAATATTGATTAGATTTGTCGTCCCTTACCTGCAAAAAGCAAAAGTACAAATTAGTTTTATTTAACATCGTGAGTTTACATTCATCGAAATAAAACAAAAAGGAAGCATCTACAATATACTTTTTGATTTTTTTTTAGTGCATTCTCTAAGAGAAAAACTATAATATTATTTTATTCTGCAATAAACAACTTTTATCTTCGTACAAAAATGCAGATAAAATAAGTTAATCAACAGATTTTTCTTTCAAGGAAATCATCTAAGAGAACCCACTACTCCATATCACCTCACGGCTGACGTAAGAGGCGGCAGAAGTAGAGATGGCCGGCAGCATCTTCATCCACTGCGGTTGCCAGACTTCAACTATGGCAAATATTCTCATGTGGAAGGCATAGGCGTTAGAACCTTGTTCAGCATTGGACTGTCACATGCTATGTATTATAATGACGGTTGAATGAATAAAAATTCAAAGCTTTCTTGTAAGAAAAATGTTTATATACGCTGGCTGAATTGGTGTTAAATGAGAATTAATCAATTATTTTAGACAAGACAACGCTTTGACTTTATATCCCTAAAAATTGCTTTTATGATCTATATAATATTAATTACTTTTATTGACATCTTGAACTGAATCTAATTTAAAATCTATTTATC
>DWHP01005589.1:0-11845 GCA_018247895.1 Parnassius honrathi | reverse complement strand
CCAGCAAATACGGGCGCCGACTGACCAGGCGCAGAAAGTTCGAGTGTGGGGCTTCTAGAAAGCTTAATTCTTCTGTTTGATACTAGATGGCTCTCTTGGTGGAAGAGAGGTACCAGACGTCAACTTAGGCGCGCAACACTGCGCCCTCCTAAGACATGCTCGTCTCGAGCATTATCGGCCCCCTAATAACGCGCCAGGCGATCCACATGGACGATCTTAGGAGTCCCTCTTGCACCTTTCTGAAACGGCTCCGCAACGTCAAGGAGTGTCCTCTCCCATGGTGCACCAACATTGTACAATGTCGATGCTTCTCTATTACGAGTCTGAGGTCCCTTCACAGCCGCACAACCTGTACATGTGCGGTACCAATCCTCGACATCGTCACGATAATGGACCCAGTAAAACTGTTCTCGGATCTTCAGTAGAGTCCGTTTAACTCCCAGATGGACTCCTGAATAACCATTACGGTACAGCTATAGAACATCCGGCACTTTAGCTTTAGGGACAACCATTTACAAACGACAGCTGTCTCCTCGACCATTTTCCCATTTACGGCACAGGACTCCATCCTGAATCAGCAAGCTGTCCTATTGGGGCCAATAGTTTTTAGTGGTCGAACTCATCGCTGAGACGTCGCTCCACTTGGACTTGGTAGCACGGGCCTTCATTCATTCCAGAATCGGCTTGATGTCGGGATCTTCCTGCTGTGCTTTTTGTAAGCTGTTCTTCCACTCGTTGCTGAGGTGGTCTGTCCTGAGCATCCTCACGGATACCATTTCCTTACCCTCTTGCCTAGTACTGTTCTCGCAATCATCAAGATAAGGTGTTCTTGACAATGCATCTGTGTTGCCTCACCATTTCTCGCTGCAGTGTCCGATAGTAAAGTCGTATTCCTGCTGCTGCCGGGCGGTGCTGTTAGCCGCACTACCCTTTCGAGATCGATCACCTTCCCTTTTTACAGACCGCTTAGGGCAGCTGGGTCGAAGATGGCTCCTTTCCACACAGCCGTAACACCTTGGGCTGTTACTTTTATTGTGGTCGCGAACTGTAGGTGCTGCAATTCCACTAACATGGGGAGTACGATGATCCTGCCAATGCTGGGCGGTGCCGTTAGCCGCACTACCCTCTCGAGATCGATCACCTTCCTTATCTACAGTTCGCTTAAGGCAGCTGGATCGAAGATGGCCCCTTTCTCCACAGCCATAACACCTAGGGCAGTATCCATTATTGCGGTCGCGAACTGTAGCTGCTGCAACCTCCCTGACGCGATGGGAGCGAAGATCCTGCCCCACGGCTTCCACCTCCAGTACATGGGCCAAGGCGTCCTTAAGCGTCTCGTGGTGTCCGAGCCTCACAGTAGCTCTGACTTCAAGGTCACGGATGCCGTCGGTGAATGTCTGCACCAGGTTCCCTTTAATGAGCGCGGGTACAAACTGGTATGCTTTTGGAACCATCTTCTCCACCTCAAGGGCCCACTGCTGCAGGTTTTCGTTGCTGTGTTGCACGCGATCTTTAACCTGCGCAGGAAAGACGTGTTCCAGGTGAGTGTCGCCGTATCTCGCCTCCAATGCCTCAAGGAGCTGCTCATAGGTCACTTTCTTACCGAGAGCTTCGAACACAGATAATGCTTGGTCGCGCAGGCCTGGGTTGTGCAATCATAGCCTTACTTTTAATCCAGCCATTCGCCTCCATGACAGCCTCGAACTGGATTTTTTAAGCTGATCAGGAAGAAGTCCCGTCGAAAGGCGGTACTTTGATTCCGCGTAGAGAAGGTGTTGTAGCTACTATGGGAGCTGTAATTCCATCTACCGGTTTGAGGTCGTCCAGCGTTTTCTTCACGTCAGCCATCACGTTGTCAACTCGATTGTTCATTTGGCCGATTCGGGTTTCAGCTTCCGACAGGCGGTTGTCATGTTAAGCAACCTTATCTTTCACCTCTCTTATCTCTTTCCCGAAGGTAGCGTGAATGTCCTTCATGAGGAGCATCTGCTCTTCCTTATCGCGTTTGAGCTGCTCTTCCAATCGACGGGCCTGTTCCTCCTGTCGGCGGGCCTGTTCCTCCTGCTGCTCTTTCAACCAACGGGCATGTTCCTCCTATCGGCGGGTCCGTTCCTCCTGTCTAACTACCACTAATTCAAATAATACCATAATGTCCACTAATAATTAATCACACTAATTCACTTTATTTCGCTCTGAAGCTTCGCTTGTATCGCAAAACTCAATACTGTCCCGATCGCAACTCTAAGCGGCTTTAAATAGCCCTTTTCCACCGAAACATCCAGAATGTTCCAGCTAATACCGGTTCCGACCGACTAAGTGTAGATGGCGCTGTTGAGCGAGTTCTAGAAAAGATCTTGACACTCCCATTTCTGATACTTAATATCAGATGGCGCTAGTGCCATCAACTGTGGCGCGTAACAATATTTATTGTAATGAAAACATGTGATTATAAAAATAACAACAATATCTTACCATGATCAAATTTGGTTTTTGGAATACTTTGTATTTCTACAGCGATCGATATTTTTTACGCGCTATAAACAATACAGCAACCCACTCACGACGGCGGCCGGCGAAACCGGAGTGAGTCAAAGTGTATCCGTATTTAGTAAAATATGTTATTTCAAGGCTGCACAAGACACCGAAAATTTCGGAATTTATCAGTCGAAAAAAATTAATTATAACTAAACAAAACAAAATTAAACAATCATTTACGTTCCATGGCTTCCACATGATAGATGAACAGATTAAAAAATAGATTGAGTTGAACAACTGATATATTTAAAAGTTATCGTGTACCCCTGCGTGCGCACATAATAAATCTACACCATAAGCTACCAAAACCACTTTCTTAATGCGAAAACAGCAATTAATCGATTTAAAAAAAATAAGCTCAACAATCATTTATCTTTCTGACAATGTGCTTTTTATATCATATATGTATGTTTAATAGGATTGTTAGATACGATTTCATGTGACAAAAAGTTGGATTCTTCAAAACGCACCTAATAGTAGAACATACCTACACGCTTTGCGTTAATATTTGTTATATATACATGTGTGCGTGTATAATTAACACAGTGCACAACGCACAAATAGTAAGTTTACTTCCTGCAGATTTTACAAGGTCACACGTCATCTTTTGAGGGGCTGCCGTACAATTGGCTCACCGGTAAGAGCCTGCCAATTGAGAACCTATATTTTCCCTCGATTGTCAGTTCTTCGAATTCGGGGTGGGTCCATTGTCATTTCAGGTCAATGATCCATCAGGTTATGTAACCGACATAGCCCAACAGATCAGTGAGCTGAAGCTTTATTTGGTTCTACTGGGGATATCCTTATATCTAAGTCTGTCGCTGAGCGACCTAGAGCTTCTACATGTGCAGAGCGGCAGAGAAGGACCACGTTAACACAGACTGTTCGTACACTCTTGTTTTGAGGTATACGTCACAAGAAAGTGCTGTTGTTATCTCCAGAACAAAGAACGCTGTCCGGCCGAGTTGAATGCGCCGATAGACCTCTCGGACTTACCTACTCAGACAACCTCTCCCAGGCAAACTCGTCAACAATTTCGAGCCTAGTGCTCCCAACAATCACCGATATAGGTGTGGCAGTGGCACGGACGTCGCACTAGACCTTTGTTTTGTACATGTTCTTTATTACAACTGATAATTTATCGATACTGATAGATTATCGAGCCAGTGTACCGACACTGGCTCTGCGAAGATATGTTGTATCCCTTTGCATTTTTTAATTCATTTACCACGGGGAGTGCTCAGGCAACTCAGCATACAAAATTCTTCATACCATCCACACCATCTGAATGCTTGGCGGTCCACCACAGTGTAATTTACTAGTAGTTTCCTTACTCGCACGACTTTTTCGTGAAATCTTATGTCACAGCCGTTTTTCCAGTACCGACAGGTATCTTTAAGAAAGGAGCTTACTTTATTTAAAAGGGCGGCAACGTATCTGCAATACCCCTGTTGCTGCAGTTGCTTGTGGGCGGCGCGGCGGTAGACACATTCCAACAAGCGAGTCGCATGTTCGTTACAAAACCAGACTCGCAAGTGCATTGCCGGCCCCATGAGAAATCATACAAGGCCTGCTAAATGCTCTCGTCGTGTGGTGACGGGGTAAGAAAATCCATCACCTCATTCCGCCCCGTGGGAGTCGTGAGAGGTGGTTATGGGTAATGCCACAAACGTCTTATGGCATCCTATACATCCATTACAGCCTATAAAAGTCCACTGCTAAACATAGGCCTCCCTCATAAATTGCCGCGTGGAGGGATTTTGCCATAGTTGCCAAGCGGGTTGCCAACCGCTGTTTTTTAATAGTTAGAATTGTCATTAGGAATGCAGCAGCTGCGCATCTTCTGTTTTATGTTCCCTCCTATAGATGGCGGTAAAATGATCTTGTTTTCGCCAACGGTGTGAGACGTCTGGTACTGCGGAGTTCAACTTTCAAGAGAATTATTCCTAATGGACTTTCATGAGTTGATGAAGATGTTAAAAGGTGAAGATGAAGATGTAAAAATCCCTTCTCCAAAACACAAAAGTTACTGTATTTGATACTTTTTGTTTATCATCAGGAGTTAATAACCTAAATAAATATTTAGGCGATTAAGAATCAAACTCAATAACATATCTTTCATATTATCGAAAAATATCATACGGTTATTGCTTAAAAAACGAGAACTGGACATCAAAGCTTTTCTCCGGCGCTTAAATTACATTTTTTGTCTAGAATTATATAGAGTATTTTAAAAATCCATTCGTTTAGGAATTTATTTGAGTATTTCATATTTATGCAATTTTTTTCCGAGCAAATACTACTTCAAGAAGTATTCATCTATGAGCGTCAACATAGTTTCTAAAATACGCTATTTTCGTCCAACCTGGCCTTAATTACCAGTCAATTAACAACCGGATATGAGTCTCACATTTATAATGGAACTTGATATGGTATTTTTCAAGCTTGGTGGATTGGTAATCGCAGTAAATAGGTACACTCTGCGTTGCAAAGCTGAATGATTTACGTCATCATCTGCCATCTGGCCATGAGTGATTTCGGGCGTTGCCCATAGTTCACTTTATAAGCTACAGTAACCTTATTGTGGGGTACAAACACAGAGAAGGAAAAGTGGGAGGAAAAACCCTCTTTTTTTCTTTGGTCGTGGCCTTGCTAATATTGAGGCGAAGGTGGAAGCATGGATTTTTAATTAGTGCGATTCCGATATAACCAGTCCTTGTCCCCGCGCCACAGTTATGCATAGGCATTTCCTCATAAAAGCCGTGGATCCGAATCCACCATTTGACTACCAAACTAACAATCAACCACTCCTAACATAAGCTTTACGCCATGCTGCAGTTATAAAATAGTTGTAGCACGGATGAGTCGGCTCGACCGGGGAAGGACCACGTTCTAACAGAATACCAGCGTAAAATAGCGGCTTAACGCTGCTGTGTTTCATATGGTGAGTAGACCGGAGACCCCTTTTACTGGAAACGAGGCATTCCATCTCAGTAATCAGGGGTGGCAACGCGTCCGCATTTTGATTCTTAATTCAAGTTGTGGGCCGCAGCATTCACTTACCATCAGGTGGACCGTGTGCTCGTATGTCACCCCTATTCTAAAAAAAACTATTTAAGCTCACATGGAGTGGTTGACGGGGATATTAGTAATGTTTAGAGCATTGCTAGTATTTCTTAATAGACAACTTTTTCTTCTTTTTCATCAGCTCATGGAAGTCCACAGCTGACATGAGTTTCTCTTGTTGTACGAAGGATTTACCTTAAAGACCTTCATCACATTAAAGGTTGTTCGGTTCTTCGAGCTATATGACCGGCCCATTACTACTTCAGCTTACTGATTCGTTAGGTTATGTCGGTTACTTCAGTTGTACTGCAGATTTCCTTTACGCTGAAAAACGCTCTTAAGGTAGAACTTCTACTAGACTAAAACCATACGAGAGTGACACTGAAATTTCGTAGAAAATCAAAAACTGAACAAACTAGCAGGTTATTAGTTTTATTATATCTTTTCAAAATAGTGTCCATTAACATCAATACATCGCTGCATCCGATGGAACCACTGTGAAAAGCACTTTACCCATTCGTCCTTAGGGGTCTCTTTGACGGCATTTTGAAATGCAGCCACTGCTTCCTCGGCGCCCATAAAACGTTTTCCTCGAAGTTTTTCTTTTGTTTTCGGAAATAAATAAAAATCGCAAGGTGCGAGGTCGGGGCTATAGGACGGGTGACCCAGTATTTGCACGTCTTATGTCGCCAACTAGTCGATTGACTGCTTGGCGGTGTGCGACGAGGCGTTGTCGTGGTGAATGAGGATCTTACTGCGAGGTTGTTTCTCCCGAACTTTCTCCAAGACAAGTGGCAAACAATTGTTAGTGTACCACTCTGAAGTAACTGTTCTTCGATCCTCTAAAGCAATTGTTGCGTAATGACCTGTCCTATCGAAGAACGAGGCCACCATCTTTTTTCCCATGCTTCGACCTCTCTTCACTTTAGTTGGCTCCTCAGAAGGAAACACCCAGACAGCAGACCGTCTCTTAGTTTTGGGATCATAACAATAAATCCAGCTTTCGTCACCCGTCATCTTTGAATCACTTCACGATACCAATCAACACGACGGAGTTTTTGTGCCTCTGTCAAATTATGAGGTATCCACCGGGCACAAAGCTTCTTGACCGCTATATATTCATGGAGGATTTTGTGCAGTAGACTCATACAGATGCCTAAGCTTGTCCGAATCTGCTGATAAGTCACTCTTTTGCCAGTCTCTATAATACGCCGCACAACACTGATGTTGTGTTCAGTCGTTGCCGTCGAGGGCCGTCCCTCACGCAGATCATCGGTGAGATTAGTGCGACCACATTTAAACTCATTAAACCGGTTGTAAACAGTTGCACGAGATGAGGCTTCATTGTGAAAGTATATCTATCTATCATAACTTTCTTGTTGACTTAAATGACATCGAAAGTCATAAAAAATATTGTACAAAAATTTTCTCGCGTTAAATTCACGCTGACGTGACACAAACAATTTTCAATTTGCCGCCAAATCGAAACGAATAGCAAATGAAAAAAATATACTTACACAATAATATTGGCAAAGAGTTCCATTACCAAAATTTGAGCTTATTTTTTTATTATATCGTTTACAAGTGGCCAGTTCTAAAAACTTTCAGTGTCGCCCTCGTATTAAGTGGTTGGACTCCTTTTGAAGAGTGCGTCTGGGTTGGTACCATCCTCTTTCTACGTATTTATACCGCTAAGCAAGGGTATCCGCACTGCTATGTTTACGTCTAAATGGTATAGAAAGCCAGTGAGTACGATTATATGCTGTGAGATAATCCATCTTGACCTTTTTAGGTGGTATCTGTAATTCTGTAGCCTTCTTAGTTTGAAGTATCGTTACATCGCTGCAGCAGCCACTTACTATCAGGTGGACTGTAAGTTTGCCATTTCTATTTTCAACTTTCAATCGGGAAATTATTGGTTTCAACCCAGTTTTCGAAAATCGAGGTTTTATCGGATCTCGACGTTTTGAGGTCCTAGGAAGCTATTCTGATTATTCATACGAGGCGCGCGTGCGTGCGTGAGTGCGTTCGCGCGTGTGTGTTGGTGGCGTGGCAAAAGGGTTTCACCAAACTAAATTTTTTAATACTGTTTCAACAGATTCTGGCCAGTATATTTTTACAAATCTCAAAAATAAAATTTTCAATTAAATGTTTTTTGTATTAATTTTTAAACAGATGTAACGATTGATTCCGAAATATAATTAAGTGTTTTTTCACATACATTTTGAATTTAAAGTCTAAATTATACTTAAAAGATTTTTTATAATACATTTTATTATTGTTCTTAAAATACCTCGTCCATTGCCACTAATGCCTGATGATCCACGACCTTTTCTGCCACTTAAAAATGTGGCGTAATAAATTAAATACATATTTGTCAATTTTATAGAGAGAAAGTTAATTTGTTCGAAAAATGTAAAGGTTAATGTTTCCTTCTGTACTACTAGATATATTTTATACGAATGGAAATAAAAATAAATAAATCAAACCACAGATATTCCTAAAAGGAGAAAAGTAAAAAAAGGGTTAAAAGTGTGCAAAAAATTATATTAATACAATACTCTAGAAAGTGATATATTTTTAACTGAAACTAACTTTAGTATAACAATAAACTTCACCTCAGTTGAAACTAGCGTCAACTAACATCTGGTGAGCGGAACATTGTTAGCCCCCATTACATCAAAATCGGTTGATCCGTTCGAAAGTAACCGGTGTCAAAAAAATTCAAAAAGAGTGTTTTTTTTAATAACTTTGAAATTTCTACTCGTATCGTTTTTGATTTTTTTGAGTGTTTTGAGATCGAACATAGCTGAAAGTTCCAGGGAGAGCCTGCAGGGTCAGCCAATTTTTTTTAAAGGTACTATTTGTACATTAATTTTGTTATTGTTAAGTACACAGGCTACTTATGATTTTGTAATAAAGAAGATAACAATTTACTAAGTTTCATATCAAGACATTAAACGAAATCTATTTGTATGATAGACGGCGAAGTAATTAACCTCTGCCTCTCATATCTGGACTAAACAAATGATTGTTAGACAAATGATAGACGGGCGTCAGGCAGGAGCTTTGACCGTTCGTACGTCAGCCCCGCACCGAAATAACCACTCCGTGGAACTTTGGCACCGTTCGCCGCTGCAGGAGGCACGCTCCTAAATTCGATTCCTTATAATATTCAAATAGTATTAAGCTAGTTATTATATCACTGCGTATTCTTTCTCTTAGTCTTCTGTCTACATGAGCCACGACAGCTCTAAGAAATCAAAAGATATGTCGCAGCTACATTCATCATAAATTGAAAGGCTTGAAAAGCTAAGAAGACTAAAAAAAGCTAGAAGGCTCTTTAGTTACACACAGCTATTTAGTGAAAACTTTTTAACCGACTTCAAAAAGGAGGAGGTGCTCAATTCGACTGTATAGTATTTTTATGTGTATTATCTCTTCTGAACTTTTTGTGGGTGAACCGATTTTGATGATTCTTTTCTTATTTGAAAGATGATGCTTCTGGTGTGGTCCCACATGAATTTGATTAAGATCTGACCAATAGTTTTTGACTTATCCTTAATAATGCGTATTTAATTGACTTCGAATACATTGATGTTCTTATTTTATTTATATTGAAGTCGGTTAAACAAAATTTTTATTTTTACCACTTGTTTGTTTCTCTTAACAAAAGGTTTCAAGTGTTTAGGCATCCGTTTAAACAAGATAATTAATCAAGCTTAAAATTATAGTTTAAGTTCAAATCCGACGTATAAGTTTAAATCATTGATTTAAAAAATAAATAAGTATATATTCCTAGTCTATGATTAAACACATATTCAATTAACGTGAAAAATCACAGGACATCATTTTTAAAGCCAAATATTTTTTTAAATTTATTTATCTTATATGTATGTTTGTGTTCGTAAATAATGCTATCATCTATATCGATATTTGCAGGTCTGATAAAGAAAAATAGAATATACTTAATATCACATTGTGTTGGAAATAGTTTAAATATTAAAGAAACTATTTCCAACACATATTATATATAAAATATTAAATTTGTGTTGAATATAGTATAAATAAATCGAATATTTTGATAACTTAGTAAATTAAATAACTAGATTCTTTGTAAGTTCGTTTCTAAGTGTCAAGATCGGTGTTCAGTAGGAAGTAAGATTTTAATTTTGTTTTAATATTTTCTCGTGTATGTTATTACATAAATTAAAGGTTAAGTTGTTTATTAAGCGGAGTACTAATTAAATACGAGAACTAAATAAGTGAGAGAACTAAATATCACGGATAGTGTAAAACCAATTATGTACGACTGCTCGCGTGTATGGAGAATGTTTAAGTTTTTCATTAAAGAATTATCGTTCTTTGAATGAGCTATATATAAATTGTGTATAAGTTGGTAACATTTTACAACGTTTACATAATTTAACGTTTTCGATTTGAAATCTTTTCTTGTTTGGGGATACTATAAGTTTAAGAATTTTTAGTTGAAGCCTATATATTTGATTGAGATATGTTTTATATGTGCGCCCATAACTACTAAGCCCGTATTGTATAAATGATTCAGCTAATGAGTTATAAAGCAAAAAACTTTGAAGTGTATGCGATATCTTAAGAATTATAATATTCGCTAAATTGCATTAGTTTATTACAAACATATTCTATATGATAGTTCCAATTGAATTAGTTATCTATAACAAGACCAAGGTATGTCTGGGTGTCCACAGTTTCCACGAGAGGGCAGTCACAACACGTAGTAGTCAGGCCGTGCTAGCAGTTATTGTTGTGTGCAACTATGTTTTTTGCAGGATTGAGCTTGATGTGCGGATATTTAATAACTATCAGTTTGGTTTTTTGGTATATTATCTGTTCCATAAAAGGCATGTGTCATCTGCAAACTGATAGCATGTGCAGTAATTACTAATTAAGGCAGTTATTCATGTTAATGATTAACATGAGTTAAAAAGTGTAAAGGTCCCAAAACTGATCCTTGAGCGGTGCCTGCCGTCGCTTTGAAGGGTTCAATTAATGAATTTTCAATTTTTATTGTATATCTCCTATTTTAAGGTAGTTTTCACACCATCTCAGCAGTGGGTCTCGCACTTCACAGTGATCTAACTTATTTATTATATGCCGGTGTTCTAGAATATCAAACGCACGTGCAAATTCAATAAAAAGTCGCGTTGATTCTGTTAAATTACGTCAGGTTTCCTATAGAATTTGTGCACTTGTTCACAAACATAATTTTCAACTATCTTGTCTATAGAGGATAGCAATATGATATGATAGTTGGAATATGGTGTGATAGTCGGAACAATCGTCCCATTTACCCTTTTTATGAATTGGTCTTATAGAAAAAAATTACACCTGCTATTGACGCCATCGTGTAAAAAAGTGTTTAAAACGACGGCTGGCGCTACACTAGTAGAAAATGGAGTCGATAGACCTTACAAGGATTGGTGAGTATAGAGTTTATAGTTGATATCCATGCACTGGTAATGAAAACATGAAATGGAGTATTTTTATTTCTCGAAACCCTAATTCTTTTCATAAAATTAAGATTGCATAAGTTACTCCTTATAACATAAGCTACCTGCCAGTGAAAGTCCAAGCTCCAGCTTTTTCGGAGATTAACCAGAACAAACAGACAGACAGACAGATAGACAGGTGCATTACAAACAGACACTTCAACTCTATTTCTTATATGCTCGTAAATTGGTGACAACGATCGTAAAAGATTGTCGTGTTATTCTAATCACTCGCCTAAGTCACTCGCTTAGCACGTCTGCTCGTTTTAGTATCGAATATATTTCTTTATCGTCTTGTTTACCAGCGATTCTTCATCTGCACCCGCATCGTGATGAGTATGCATGCCAATTACATGCGTACTCTTCGCGTTAGGAAGATTGATGAGAAAAAATATTCACTTTTCACTTGCTTAACAGCGGTGCGAATATAAGACATTTTTATTTATTTGTATAAGGATCATCACTCGAGATCACAATATTTTTTTAAATTTATTATTAAAATACAAAGTTCGGTTTTTAATACACATATTTCTGCAAAACTACTGGTGCTTACACCGTTTGTCTGCAGGAATATTTGAGTCTCATTTACATAACAATTATTGTTAAGCACTAAGATTTGCCAGTAAGTTTATACGTGGGAGAGCCATGCTGCAGTTATATTAGTAGTATAGTTGTAGCACGAATGGGTCGGCTCGACCGGGGAGGGACCACGCTCT
>DWHP01005588.1:0-11845 GCA_018247895.1 Parnassius honrathi | reverse complement strand
AAACTATACGTCTTGCTGGAGGTCTCTGTGGGACATGATATAAATATATGATATGATATAAATGTCGTCTGGCCATCAACAATGGCGGTTAGTTGACCATCACTCTCACGGAATACCAGCGTGAAATAGCAGCTTAATAGTGCTGTGTTTCGTACGGTGCGATAAATTGTAAGAAATAAAGTCGATTAATAATCTAATGTTCAATTATAATATCACTAGTGAAATTGTAATGTCACGGCATTGACTATATACCTGCGACATAATATGTAAGCAATAAGCGTATCTTAACTTTTATAACAGCTGAGGCACAACATGAGTTCAAATCTGAAATGAAGCTATTGTATTTAATACAATATTAAAATAGTAGTATTGTTGTGTTTATATTTTTTGAATAACATTTTAACAAAGGTACAGCCCTCTAACCACTAAGACTGTCTAAGCGGGTAGTTCCGTCACTGCTTTTACTGGTTCAAGCGGTGCGTTGAGAGGACACACATACATACATCGCATATAAAATAGCTGATAAATGCTTATTTAAAGATATTGGTAAACAATATTAATTATCTTTACGGTAACACAGCCCTTGCCTTTATCAGATAGCCGGTTAATAAACAGTAATGTCAATGACCGTAAGCTTCTCGTACATACGCTTGTATTATTGCATTGTATTCTTACAAATTATATTATTTGAAATCACATTCTTACTGCTTTATTTTTTAACTCTGCACCTTTTCTACTTTATAGTTCGCTACCGAACGTGAATCAGTGACATTTTAACGGTCGTTTCTGCTGCCTTCTTCTTCCGTTCTTAGTAGTTAACATCAGATATGAGTGAAATGTTTACGCCGCCATCTATGGGTAGCCATGGAATCTTTAGATTATTTTCCATATTTGCCTCTTACTTAAGTAACAAAATGAAGTGGCAGATTTTCTTACGCCGCTATCACAGGACTTCTTCTTCATCGCCAGCCCGTTAAAGTCTACAGTTGGACATGTGTGTTACATCTTAGTCCTAACGGGTGACAACGCATCTGCTTTGATTCGTAATCGAGAATAGATGTAGATGTCTAGATGTAGTGTGCTCGTTTGTCACTTTATCCCATAAAAAAATTGAGGACTTTTGAGGATGCCTAACGCTGATTTGTATATTTTATGCCTAGCATAAACGAGATGGTTATACTGCCATCATTTTTTTCCAGCATTTTCCATAGCCCTATCCCACGACAGCCACGAGACCTATTGATGGGTTCTTTTACGCCGCTACCACAAAACAAACATATCCACTTGTATATACTGATCCGAAATAAAATGCATGGACTGTTGCGGCTGTGATATTGATAGCTACATTAGTACCTACGACAATTCTAAATCATGTAAATAAGCAATATTAGAGCATTGAAAATATTTATGAATTTATTACATTTTTCAAGATAATGTTATCTTCAAACCGTTTCAAAGAAAAATGTCTTCCTTATTTTCGGAACCCTGGTTTTGGTGACGGAGTTCAACTTACTAACAGTGAGTAACATGACTCTGGGCAATCTAGTTTCTGTAATTTAATATTTTTTAATTAGGAGAACATAGGCCTCCTACATTAATTGTCTCATATGGAGTAATAAATATTTACTACCATAGTTGGCACGCTTGGCAAGCGGGTTGGCAACCGCAGTTTTTTATTTTTTTATTGTTTTTAGGAAGACGCGGCTGCCTATCCTGGATTGTTTTCCCCTGTAGCGGTAAATATTTACGTGACGACATGTGTATTGAATATTCTTACACCACGACTACACGTTATTTATCTTGTATTAAAATAGTCCTTATTTCGACCTTTGTTTAGAGGTTGTTTAACAACACAGCGTTAAATATAATTTGCAAAAAGATAATAAGATTATTCACATGATGATTAAAATTAAAAGAAATCACATAGAGGTTTTAATGATTACTTCGAGTGGCTTTCTGGTTAAAACACATTCCATTTGTTGGATGGAATTATAGCGGAATTGTAGTACTAAAATCCTTCAAAAACCATTTCATTCCGAGTGGTGCGGTATTAACTGTCAACATATCGAAGTTCTGAAGTGTGTAAAATTATCCGCTCTAATTTTTATCGTAGATGTATTATACAAGTACGTTACACAGACGATGTAAAGTTAAATAGTTTAATTTTTAGTCTCCATCTTACCAATCTTTCCAGTGCTTATAATATTAAGAAAACTAAAGTAAGATAAATTCCTTTCAATTTTAAATAAAAACTATACGAACTTCTTCTATGGATTCAAGAACTAACCTAGTTACTCTAATTCTGTTAATTTTGAAGAATTTATAGCACACAATCGATGTATTTTATAATCCCTTCGAATCCTTTGATTATTTAAGGCACGAAATTATTACCTGGAAATAATAAAACTACGGGACTTCGTACTAGCGTATAAATTGCCCCATGAATGAATTACTGACGTTGTGGAATTCAGAAACTGGTATTATCACCAGCTTGTGTTTGTTTCTATCTATGTTGTGTACATCTACTGAGAGGCCAAAGTGAATTCATATATTTATTTCTTTAAATTTTAAATAGCTCTTATGACCCTTTTTTCTCGGTCGTCACCTTTTTTGTCTTTTAGTATTGACCACAAACTGATGAGTTATATCTCAAAGCAGTCTTGATAGAGATACTACGGTTCATATTTTGAAATATATCACCTGATATATTTCAAAACATGAACCATAGAGGCTGCACAAAATAACCAAAGACATTCTCACGATAAACTTTGACAGCAGTATACTCTATTTTCACATAAACTAATTTTGTGAATTCCCTGTGATTGTGAATCAGGAGTAGGACCATGTTAAAATTCAAATAAATAGTAGAATATTTGAGTATAAAATTAGTCAATTTACTAGTTGTCCTATTCATGAACTACGAAACATTAAATGAAAAAGACCAAATTCTTTATCTTCTTACACTATGCGTTTTGATCAATCCACTCTTTTTAGCTGCAGCTACTGATTTAGGGCATGCCATTTATATCGACAGTAAGCACCTACCTTCAGGTCTTGTTTGATAATTCGCGACAGAGTTCTAGCGGAGATCTTCATTTTGATGTTCTAATGTTTTTAACTGGTGAGGTTTTGTCCAATTTCTACTTTGACAGCGAAGAAAAATCTCATTGTAACAGCACGAGATATGGCATTTCTTTTAATGGTATTTGTCGGAGGAATTGTTGGTAAATCTGTCGATTGCTCCATGTCCGTTTTGTGCAAAGCCATCACTGACATTCTGTTTTCTGTAATATCCCACAGTGTTTTAAGTTGTAAAAATAGGCTCGTTAGACTTTATTCATTTATGTGTTTACTATTTGCTTTCTTAAATAAATGGGGTAACTGTGAATAAATAATAAATTTTAATATTTTATTTTACACATTATTCTTACAATTTTTAAACTATTTAACAGGCAATAAGGATTTGCACTATTTTGAAAAAGTTGAATTTAAACCTGACTGGCATTTATAAAGGTACTGGTTATATTATACATATACACTTTGGACAATTATCTAACTAATATTGTATGTGTTACTGCGAATACGATTGTTAGTCCTGTTCTCGTTCTAGGACAACTGAAAGTCAAAATTTTGGATACTAATCTCAAATAGTCAATACTATTACTATATAATATAAGTCGGTACAATGACTGCGTGTTTATATTTTAATTGGCCTATATCATGGTTGTCGTTTAATTCAAATTTAAATAATATTATTACTTTTGTTTGATGTAGAAGTTAGTGTGTGAAAAGGACGGGGGTAAGTCTACTACATACTTTTAAACATTATCAGTAGGGCTAGATTAACACCTATTCTGCTCGGCAAGTACTTTAGCGAATGGCTCTGGCAGAGAGCGCAGGTCGTGTTGATCCCCATGGCAAGTCTGAGGAGTTCTTCCTTCACGTGGTTGCCACCTGTTGTTTGGTCTAGTTCAATAGGAAACAGACAGAACAGAAACACTCAGACGATTTCCTTTTTCTTTTTTTTATTCCACCCCCCTTTTTCCCATCCTAAACCAATCCAAGGTGTCGAGCGTGCCATGCCGATGGATGCGTACGGAGTACAAATACGGAGTACAATCGCAAACGGTGCCTACCCGAGACCAGGGTGATTCAGGTAGTATTTTAGCCCTTATCTCGACATGCGGGGCTCTGCTGGGGATGACTGAATAACTCCCTAGCTAATCGTGGGATCAAAATGGACGAAAATCGACATTTTGCAAAGAATTATGAAAACCTTCTTCCAAACCTACGGAAAGTTCCATTAGAGGAGACATCTAATGGAACTATATGCAGGTTTGGAAGAGGCTCCTTTAGTCTCACCATTACCCTGCAACACTACGCCCTAACCTGAGACGATCCGTGAAGTGGAGAGCATGTCTCCAGCAAAACCACAATCGGAAACGAACCGGGGACGGGAAAAGAAGAAGTTCGCTAGGCATTATAAGCTTAGTGGGGCAGCAAGAAAGAGGTACCGAAGGCCGATAGCAGATGAAATAGGAGCCGAAGAGGCCCTATCTCTTACCAGAAGACCTGGTACGAGATTCCTCTGCCCAAACCTTCCCTAGTTCCGTAGGCGAAAAAACGCAGTCGATCTGAGGAAGAGACCCCCAAAGACCGGCCGAGGAAGTCTGTGAAGCTGGAAACGGCGGCGCAGAAGCTCTGATTCAGTGCTGTAGCTGGCTCCGCGCGTGTAGGAATTCGTAATTCGAATTCGAAACGGGCCATCACTAAGACGTCCTGTAGGGCGCAGCCGGGAATAGTACCAAAATTTTCGGGTTTCACTTACAAACCGGGTTAGATTCTGGTAACGTGCCAGAATAAGACAAGCCAGGACTGGATTTTGGGTGACATCAGAAAACTGAACCCAGGAGGCAGAGCTGGCGATAATACCCGAACGCAAACTGCTCAAGCCTCACCTATTTGCCCGCAGCGAAGCTGACTCTACAGAGGAGGCGACTGTACCGTTAAGGGCACATAATGAAGGGCTCCATACCGAGCTCTGGAGAATTCTCCACCGTTGGGACGAGGAGAATGGGTTCCTAGTAACCTTTCGAACGATTGAACAAATTAGTCACACTCAAACTCAATGGTAAAGAAGTACCATTTTCCACTAAAGTTAAGTATTCGGGCGTAACAATTGACCAAAAACTAACGTGAAACTCTCACGTTAGCAACGTACGCCATAAGGCAAAAATTGCTTTAAGTACATGCAGTCGTTTGATCGGGAACAACTGGGACTTTCGTCCCACTATGTTCCTATGGCTGCACAGCAGCATAGTGAGGCCGATTCTCATCTATGCCCCTATTATCTGATGCAACAAGGCCAACTAAAAGACAACTGTGAACAGACTAAATAGTCTACAAAGGACTGCCTGCTTAATGGCAACTGGAGCTATGCGATCATCGCCTAGGGTAGCTCTTAATCCTATTCTATGCCTAACGACCCTTGATCTTTATCTAGACAAGGAGGCGAAGGCTAGTTTATATAGGATTAACGCCCAAGGCGGTCTGAGTTTGCTCTCCTAAAGATTGCGATCCATGCTGGACTCAATTAAGGAAACACCGGTCTTATGCATGATCTCAGATATCATGCGTCCACTATACACTTTTGATAAAAGTATACAGTGAAACTACCCCCCAGAGAAAACGGACTAATTTGTCAGGTTATCTGTGAGATCGGTAGCCTCATATGGTGTACTGATAGGTCAGAAATGGGCCCCGACGTAGGCTTTGGAATTTACGGGGAACGCCCTAAATTCAAAATTAATATAAAGTTGGGTGGGTTCACTTCTATCTTTCAGGCAGAAATTTTCGCCATACTTCAGTGTACGGAAATTAATCTGCAAAAACACTAAGTTAACCTTATAATTTGTTTAAATATATATATATAAACTTGCACGGGAAGGCATAAACGGTACATAATTTGGACCTGAGCCATTTTGTGGAATCTCAAGAAGCCTAGCCTGATTGACCCTTAAAACTCTTTATCACAATAAATCACTTAAGATCTGGTCTGACACACCAGGCTTAAAATATTCTAAAACCTTAATCCAGGCTTTTGATCGTAAATTCGCCTTAGAAGCCTTAAGATTAAGTAAAATAAATTGCGCATTCTGGCAAAGGCCCTAACTGGACACTGTTGTCTTAAAAAGCACATGTCCATACTGGGACTAAGCAACTCAAGGATGTGTCGGTTCTGTTCCACAACGGAAGAAACGCCTCTACACATCCTAATAGATTGCGGGACCCTTAATGCGCAAACGTAACACTCATCTGGGAAACTATCTACTCCGCCCAGAAGAAATGAAATTGCTCATGGCTAAGCAACTCCTTCTATTCATTGAAGACATAGGGCTTAGTCATGAGCTATAGCCACAGCAGCGATCACAAGATCTTCTAGGTCGCATTGATACTGGTCTCTTTCTCTAGACCCGCATAGCTGCTCGCACATAATAAAAAAATACCCCTTTCTAAAGGGCCGGGAACGCACCTGTAATTCCCCTGGTATTACGGTTGATCATGGGCGGCGATAGTCACTTAATATCAGGTGAGCCGCATGCTCGTTTGCGCCTTCTTCTATAAAAAAAGTCATAGAATTTGTGTTGCTGGATTTCAGCAATGCCGTCAATACTGTTGATCATGATATCCTGTTGGGGATTCTGCGTTTTCTTAATATATCTCCAACTGCAATTTCCTGGTTTCATAGTTATTTGTATGCGCCGGCAACGTATTCGTGTCCAAGATAGACTTTCTTCGTGGCTTGATACCGTAGCTGGCGTCCCGCAAGGTGGTGTCTTATCTCCTCTTTTATTCGCAATCTTTATTAATACCATTACATCCCAAATATCTTCTCTCTACCACTTGTATGCAGATGACCTTCAAATATATTTACAAACAACTATTGATCATCTTACCAAAGCTGTTGAATGTATCAACAAGGATCTGAATTGTATTCTCGACTGGACACGATCTTATGGGTTGACAGTGAACCCTTTAAAATCCCAAGTTATAATTATTGGGAGTTCAAGAACGATTTCCAAAATTAAAAAATGTCAACTTCAACCCGTTGTTTAATGTTGTGTTAATGGTGTCCTTATCCCACATATTGAAGTAGTTACAAATTTAGATATCCTTTTGGATTTGTCTTTCTTAAACTCCCCAAATTAATGCAGTGAGCCGAAAAATGTTTGCAGCATATGCTTCACTACGGAGGCTAAACTACTTTTTACCCATTTCCACCAAAATTACGCTTGCACAATCTTTACTACTCCCTAACCTCAGCAATGCTGACATTTGTTACCTTGATATCACCGAGGAGCTAACTGATTACGGACCCTTAATGCGCAAAAGCAACACTCATTTGAGAAACTATGTACTCCGCCCAGAAGAAGTGAAATAGCTTACGGCTAAGTAACTTCTTTTATTCATTGAAGACATAGGGCTTAACAGTGAACCATAGCAGCGACCATTGGAGCTATATGGCCGGTCCATTGCCACTTCAGCTATGGTTTAATACATAAAGGGTAGACTATGTACTCATTAGTCACGCATATTGTATAAAAAAAGTCTATTTGTCTGCGCCAAAAAGTGTCTTTGCTTTCTTTCTATTGCATATGTCAGAGATAACTGAAATCAATTACCTTATGCAAAGTCAAATCCTTCTGCTGTGAGTTTCGTAGTTTTTCCATATCTCGTCGGAATTTCACCTCTTTGACTGGAAAACCTCCGAGCTCAGCTACAACGGACCCGGATTCGAGGCCCACATCCTCAGTAAAAACTCGACCAAACAGGTCAAGTGACAGGCGCCATCGTCCCAATAACAAATCATGAGACACCGAGGCCCCAAGGGATGGACAAGTACGCCTGTTACAGAAAAACAATTTAAAACTATTAATCATATTTAATTTTTAATGTGGCTGATAATAGTAGTAGAACTGCAGATTCAGATTGGGGACTTTTAGATTTGTCATAATATGTAATTATACTTATTAACCTTTTAAGTTACAGCTATTGCACTAATTTCTTTTTCATTACTCATGCAGTAAAGTCATAAGCATATAATTCCAGTTGAAAAATTGATGTTACTATCATCATTTAACCATTTAGTTAAAGAATTAAACCATTTTAATAAATATTATTAATTACACTGTAAATAAAAGACTGTTGAAGTCTCATTCAGTAATGTAACCTTTTCCAAATCATCTGGAATCAAAATGTATGTTTAGATCCAGTAATTGTGATATTGGTATCCAACATACTAAACAGATGACGAACTGCCGTAACAGCCAGTCTTCTATAACTTTGATAAATTAAATCTATAGTGCAAACGACTATCATCAAACTCTGGGATACACATAATTTTCCTTTATTATTATATATAGTTATATAGCTGATTATTCAACAAATTTGCAACCAATGATATAAAAATATAATCAATTTTAATAGTCAAAATGAGTTACATACGCTTGAGCAGGTGCATTGAGTACTTGAGGGGGTAATAACGATGCTGTTGTCAGACCCGTCGTCTCTACAGTCACATGTGCAGAGATCTCTTGAGACTCTAGGGGATCTGCTACGCTTAACAATTCGCCCTGTGGACAATATTTTATGCAAAGTAAGTCGCCACATTCAAATGATTTCATGCCAAGCAAAGAATACTCGGGACTTAAGACGATTATACAAACGACTATACAACGACTATATAAGTGAAAGGGACGATTATACGCTTTACGGTCATCCACAAGATTGCTCGGACGTCGATGTACAATAATAAAGTTTTTGGTAGTCTTTATTGCCTTTGAATTTGATACAGAATAATGCATTTGGTTAAAATGTCAATAGTAGACCAAACCACAGGAGGACCCTTTATAATTGTAGACTTTCTTTTATAGCATTGGGTGACAAACAAGTACACAGTCCACCTGATAGTAAGTGGATGCTGCGGCCCGTTGACATCCTCATTTATCCTCAATTACGAATCAAAATGCAAATGCGTGGTCACCCCTGAGGACTAAGATGGAATGACTCGTTTTCAGTAAAAAGTCTCTGGTTCTCTACACTCATCATACGAAACACAGCAGCATTACGCTGGTATTGTGACAGCGTGGTCCTGCCCCAATCGAGCCCACCCATTCGTGCTACAACTATAATATAGCTGCACGTGACTCCAATACGTAAAAACTTGACGTGCCTACATATATCGTACTTGAAAACAATATTGCTACATCAACTTACATAGGAAAGTGATTCATATGGTTTGGTTATATGAATCGTAAGACTTACTTTGCTCTTACAGTATATTTTGTTTGTATGTCACAAATAGTAACAAAAAATCATAAATAATTACCCACCAATAAATTATTACTATTATTTATGAGGATATTTGGGCGGCAATTCGAAGCGGTTACATTAAATTTAATTAGACCTATTGCTGTCTAAGTCTATTAATTGTTGTCGCATGTTGACTGTGAAGTGGCAAGTAAGAGGTGATAGAGAGAACCGAACCAGAATATTTGCAGCCTAAAAACGACCGGAAAATATAACAACTGCCATTGCGAACGAAATATAGTCTTTATGAGGTAATCCGTGGACGTTTAATAGTCTGGAAAGAATTAATTGGTCTCGTGCCCAAATGACCGAACAATAACAGAGAGACAATTGCAACTCGAACTGATTGCACAAAATAACAATCTCGGCATTTTCTTGTTTCTTCCGCTAAAACTAGATTGATCCTGTATAATACGAACAAACACATTTCTCTGTTTTTAAACTGAGTAATGCCATTAGACTAAATACTTTTTACGGTACAATCAATATCTAGCACTGTCATGATAACATTAGCGATAAAACAATTCATCACTTAGCAAATACGATTATGATAACATGTATTTCTGTTTTTAAAGAAAACGTACTACTATTGATAAAGGAGTATATTACCAATAACTAATATTACCATTAATGAATTCAAATAACGTTTGCTTCAAATCCGTTATCAAATTTAAGGAATTTTAAATTTTTATCAATATAACACAACATTTCTAGCTTTTCGCGCATCAGTCTGTTTCTTTTTTCAGTTTGAATCAATCCAGCAGTGTACAATAACCTCTTCGACAATACGGACGATGGTTGGATTAATAGAAATTTTTTGTTAAACTTTAAAAATTGTTATAAATTTCTTTGGATATGGTAGTCATAAATTAATAATCGCTAGATAATTGCAATGATAAATCAGCGAATATGTTAATCGTGAAATGTCGATAATCGTCGATTAATCATTATCGTAATCGAAATGGTTTCATCAATAGACAAATATAATATATTTTATCCAATTAATTATTTTAAAAACAAGGCACACAATTTTTTTTAAATTGCCCAGTAATACTAGCTGCTTCAGACATCTACCAAACAGGAACACAAAGAAAAAACATACATGATACATCTTTACTTTAGAAAAAAAGTAAAAGTCGTGATCACTGGCTGACACTAAGAACAGTTAGTAGACGGTGGCTCTTTACTTTTTATACAAGTAGAAACAGAGGAATGCATTTGTATGCACTATACGCTGCCCAGATATACTCTACATGAATGTTATTTAACAGAACTGAATTCTCGTTATTTATTTTAGGGAAACTTGACATTTTATCTGGTTCATAGCTAATTTATTACAGTTTTAGGATTTGTTCCATTGAAATTTTTAGTTATAACAAAAAGTAGCAATAAGTACATAAACTACTCATTTTAGTCTCGATTATTTAAAAATTACAGAGAATCATGCGTTTGAAAGATGCGTTTACAGAGCTTGGGGTAGATAATCTTGGGCGGAAAACTGGATGTATACTATGTATCACCCTAAACTTCTTAGTAAACAAATTATATATATTTATGGTCACGCTTTACTTGAACTGAAATATTTTGTATCAAAGTCCTTTACATGCACTTTTATTTATTAACAGAATAAGTTTGTCCAATTGAAGAGTATTAGGGTATAATTTTGATAAAGAAAAGTCCCCCAAATAAGTGGAGTGACTTACAGCACGTACAATAACAGTCTTGCCGGGGCTGCGAGAAGATGAAGCACGTGGTTCTTGCACCAATCCGCCTGAGCTACTAGGTCCTATCAAGAATGAAGAAAATATTAAATAAGAGGATTGAGTTTTTATAAAAATAATTAAACGCAAAAGTTGCAATGAAAATAGAACTGTTTACCTGGAATAGGCTGTTGATGTGGAGCTTCTATGATGGAACAGGCGGTGTCGACAAGGGTATGAAATTCTGATGGTTGTGAGTTTGATTCCTGACGTGTGCTGCTACTACCAGATGTTGCCGAATGGGGATGTCTGGATTTTGAAATTGGTTTCAGACATTATTACTGATAAAATGTCACTTACATAGAACTTACGAAAATAAACGTCACGAACTTGCAATGAAATAGGAAACATACCTATGGTGCTTTTTCCTCTGAATTTGTCTTGCTTCATTAGAATCCGAATCAGATAAATACTCGCCATCAGTGTCAATATCCATTTTGGTAACATTTTCTTTCGCACAGGATAAATCCTAAAAAATTTTTCAAGCCACCATTTTAGTACTAAGATATTTCTTTTGTGTATGCCATATATTTTTGTAGGTAACAAAAAAATATTCTAATAATCGATGCTAGTGCATAATTTATGTAAGCATACATATTAGTATGCCAATATTACATTTTAGAACAGATAAGGGTGTTCAAGTATTACTTAAGCAGGCTTAGGGGCGGTGGGGGGTTTAATTTTTATTACTTTTGCTAAAATATGGAACGGGGGAA
>DWHP01005587.1:0-11847 GCA_018247895.1 Parnassius honrathi | reverse complement strand
AAGCTCTCGAAACGTCGGGTATTTAAAAAGTTAAATATACGCGACAAAATCCGTAAAAACTAGTATTATTTTAATTTTATTTTAAAATGTTAATAATATTTTTACTTTATTTGTTGAAACATAGAAACACATGTGATTGCACTCTTAAAATGGCTTTGATAGTCACTGTTAGAACAGCTAGAAATCCAAATATCACTAAGCTATTAACCGTGCTTCGAGGAGCAGAGTAAATAGTAAATACATGTACTCTGCGTATTTGAGTGTTAACTGTTCACTACTTCTATTTCTCTCTCTACTATTAAATTCAGTAAATAAATTAAAATTATTTATTTACTGTACATTTTAATTTACTGAATAAATTAAAATGACGTTAATATTTTAATAAAATATGATTGTAATATAAAACGGCTTTGATAGTCAAGTTTAACACATAGAAATTTAACTCTCAGGAGGCTACTAACAGTGTTTCCAAGAACAGGGTAAATACATTTACTCTGCGTATTTGAGTGTTATCTGTAATCTCGCGGGGTGAATACAGTGAATGCTTCAAACAGCAAGTAACGCAAACTAATAATTAAAATACAAGTACGCGTTGCTTTTAGAGAATGCAGCCAGGATCATTCTATAATCTGAAAACGAAAGTAAAGATATTATTAGAATATGTACACATTTTTATTTATTACTTCCATTTATTAGTCCATAGATATCAGCCAACTATTAACAAGGAAGGTTATGGATGCATTGTCACCTCTGAGGGTTAAGATTTACAGTTTTTCATTTTAACTGCCTCGTTGGTAAAGTGGTTGTAGTAGATCGACTGCTCATCCTCAAGTTTTAGGGATCGAATCCCGGGTTGGACCAAGAAAATCAGTTTATTGAGTTATTCCATCTAGAAATTCTCAGTACCTGCCCGGAGTCAGGAAGTGGGTGGTATCTAACCCCGTGCCTCCAGCACCAAAGCCACTGGACCAAAGCCGTTGGTCCTGCGGCTGATCTCTCTCCGGTCGGTGTTATTGTCTACGAAGGGACACCTCTGGGAAGGGATCTGCCGGGAGGGTCAGCGACCTCCAGGTCCCGCGGAGACGCATCTCGACGCGAAGCCGAAGTCACCAACAGGCACGCGCTCTCCTAGCAGCACGCCGGGTCTCCGGAGTTCGCTTCCCAGCGTATTAGGTTACACGCAGCGTAGTGGCTATGACATCCCGGGAGGGGTCTGGGGCGTGGCTCGACACAAGCCAGGATCGCCCCACAGCACGTGCACCCACTGCGAAGCGACGCGCTGTACTTCTCCCAAACGGGCGGAAGCCGACGACCGACGGACGTGACCGGCGCTGAGCGCGGTCCGGAAGCGACTTAACCACAGCTATCTGCCAGTGATAGACCCGTCAAAAACGGTCCAACCGTCCAGAGGTCCAACGGTACAGATAAGCCGGAACAAACAGACCGATAAACAGAGAGACAAAAATGTAATTTTTTCTGGCATAAGTACTCTATGTATATACTTCCATATGCATTTAATAAAAAAACTGTTATTTTAACATTACAGACGGACAATTCAATTTTATTTATTTGTATAGACGAAATAGTGATTCTAATTCCGTCCAAGAGAAATAGGTTGTAAAAATAATAATTTTATGAGATTAAAAATAAAACGCATAGTAAAGTTAAAAGTAACATCCTATTTACGTCCCACTGCTGGGCACGGGCCTCATCTCATTTCTGAAAGGTTTTGGGGCAAGGAAATGTTCGCCGCGCTGCCCCAATGCGTATTGACGGGTCTCGCATGTCTTCGAAATATTATTTTTTCTTATATTTCAGACGTGTTTGTTTCCTTACGATGCTTTCTTTCACCGCCAAGCACGTGATAAATCTGTACTTAAAATTGTAACTAAAAATTTTATTAGTGCCGGCGGGGTTCGAACCCGGGTTGCTCGCGTACTGTTAAATTTTATTAGTGCCGGCGGGGATTGAACCCGGGTTGCTCGCGTACTGTTAAATTTTATTAGTGCCGGCGGGGATCGAACCCTGGTTGCTCGCGTACTGTTAATTTTTATTAGTGCCGGCGGGGATAAAACGGGGGTGCTCGCGTACTGATAAATTTTATTAGTGCCGGCGGGGACCGAACCCGGGTTGCTCGTGTACTGTTAAATTTCCAGCGAGCGCTTAGTCCCTGATTATAATTAAAAAATCAGCTCTAATGTGAATCGTTTACAATATTGGCTTCCACAGTAATGAAATAAATTATGCATGCCAAATTTCTTAAATATGTTCTTTATATCAAATGAATAGAGCGAATTATATTATCAAGTTCTGACAAAATTTTGTTATTTGTTTTGTTATAACATTTCCGTCCAACTTATAAGTGCCCTGTTAGCATAATGTTTACTTTATTTAACAGCTTTAAAAATGCAGAATACATAATCTTGATTGGTTATATTTTATATTTTTTGAATTAACTCTAATGGAAATATATTTTTAATAATCTTTATAAGTTGTGCCATTAGGTTAAGATGTAATTGTAACAGTATTTGTTTTTTTAACAAATAATTTTAAAATTTTGTGTATTTTTAAATAAAGCTCATATATTTGTATTTATTTGTTTTGTTTTATTGCTCTTCGAAATCGCTTAGGATCTAATGGAAAATAATGAGAGCTTTGTTCTGTAAGTGCTAAGCTAGCTTCGAAAAAGTTTGAGTTTTGAGAGTGGTATTGATCGGGGAACCATCCTTCATGCTGCTTCTCGTGACTTAACAAAATACTCTCAAAAATGTACTCTGGCGACTAGCCATTCCGATTGTTTGATGGCGGTATATCCATCATCCTATTTCGTGCCGTGGGTGACCGTTATCCTCCAGATCGAATTTCGGTCACGGTGGCCAGCATCAACGGAAACTGACCGTCTGTGCAGGACAAGATTATAGTGCCCCAGTGTGTGCGCAAGCACAGGTGCATTCTCTATTCCTTTACTCTCGTAGTTCGATGGAACGGTAAACCGACGCGACCGGAGAGAGATCAGGCGCAGGACCAACGACTTTACGTGCTTTCCGAGCCACTAGGGTGAGACACTGCCAAATTCCTGACTGCGGGTAGCTACTGAGCTATTAGTGACGGCGGGGGCGAACCCGGGTTGCTCGCTTACTGTTAAATTTTATTAGTGCCGGCGGGGATGAACCCTGGTTGCTCGCGTACTGTTACATTTTATTAGTGCCGGCGGGGATCGAACCCGGGTTGCTCGCGTACTGTTAAATTTTATTAGTGCCGGTGGGGATCGAACCCGGGTTGCTCACGTACTGTTACATTTTATTAGTGCCGGCGGGGATTGAACCCGGGTTGCCGCGTACTGTTACATTTTATTAGTGCCGGCGAGGATCGAACCCGGGTTGCTCGCGTGCTGTTACATTTTATTAGTGCCGGCGGGGATTGAACCCGGGTTGCTCGCGTACTGTTAAAATTTATTAGTGCCGGCGGGGATCGAACCCGGGTTGCTCGCGTACTGTTAAATTTTATTAGTGCCGGCGGGGATCGAATCAGGGTTGCTCGCGTACTGTTGAATTTTAGTGCCGGCGTGGATCGAACCCGGGTGAGCAACCCGGGTTCGATATATCCCTCGTATGATATCTATATGGAGGCCTTTATTATGTAAAATTATAGATTCCTATGTGGAGACTCCTACGATACCTATGTGGAGGCCTATGTTATGGAAAATGTCCCTCCTATGATATCTATGTGGAGGCCTCTATTATGGAAAATGTCCCTCCTATGATATCTATGTGGAGGCCTGTGTTGTGGAAAATGTCCCCCCTATGATAACCACGTGGAGGCCTATGTTATGGAAAAGTCCCTCCTATGATATCTATGTGGAGGCCTACGTTATGGTAAATGTCCCTCCTATATCTATGTAGAGGCCTATGTTATGGAAAATGTCCCTTCTATGATATCTATGTGGTGGCCTATGTTATGGAAAATATCCCTCCTATGATATCTATTTAGAGGCCTATGTTATGGTAAATATCCCTCCTACGATATCTATGTAGAGGCCTATGTTATGAAAAATGTCCGTTCTATGATATCTATGTGGAGGCCTGTGTTACGGAAAATGTCCCCCCTATGCTAACCATGTGGAGGCCTATGTTATGGAAAATGTCCCTTCTATGATATCTATGTGGAGGCCTTTATTATGTAAAATGTCCCTCCTATGATATCTATATGGAGGCCTTTATTATGTAAAATTATAGATTCCTATGTGGAGACTCTTATGATACCTATGTGGAGGCCTATGTTATGGAAAATGTCCCTCCTATGATATCTATGTGGAGGCCTCTGTTATGGAAAATGTCCCTCCTATGATATCTATGTGGACGCCTCTGTTATGGAAAATATCCCTACTATGATATCTATTTGGAGGCCTATGTTATGGTAAATGTCCCTCCTACGATATCTATGTAGAGGCCTATGTTATGGAAAATGTCCCTTCTATTATATCTATGTGGAGGCCTGTGTTACGGAAAATGTCCCCCCTATGCTAACCATGTGGGGGCCTGTGTTATGGAAAATGTCCCTTCTATGATATCTATGTGGAGGCCTATGTTACGGAAAATGTCCTCCCTATGATATCTATATGGAGACCTATATATAAAAAATGTTCCTCCAATGATACCTATGTGGAGGCCTATGTTATGGAAAATATCCCATCTATGATATCTATGTGGAGGCCCATGTTACGGAAAATATCCCACCTATGATGTCTATGTGGAGGCCTATGTTATGGAAAATATATAATATAAATATATCACAGGAGGTAGTCCTGTGATATCTATGTGGATCCTCCTATTATGTCTATGTAATAAGAGATTATGTCTATGTAATAAGAGAGGCATTTTCCATAATGTAGTAAGATAGAGAATGTATCCTGTGACGGATACAATTGCATCTTTTCCGCTTTTAAGACAACAAATTATCACAGCAAAGAGGCTTCGCTCTGAACATAATACATTAAGCAATTTTTTGCGATTATGATAAGAAAAATAAATTCTTCTAATTGTATCATATGTCAAATTTTGAATGGGGTCTTGGAAAATGGAATGTGAAAGGAAGGAAACTTAAAGATAACGATTTGGTTTTGATAAATTTAGTATTGAGTTATATAATATTTAGGTTTACCATTGTCGGATGAGCTTAGAAACTAAATTAGTATTGTTAGGTATTAAGAGTAGATAACTGTTACCAAATACTCTCAACTATTGAAATGAATGAACACTATTTAGTTGCTTGTGCGGGAAAAACGGGTTCTCTCACATTTTGTTTAGTTGGTTATTGTTTGCCAGTGTCCCTTTCCGTCCTATCCACGCATTCCATTCCACACGTACTGAAGGGGGGGGGGGGGAGAGTCTATAATGTGACGTGATTTTCGGCCAATCAAGAAACGCGTCCCGCCTAAATGAATGACGGATATGGCAAACGAATAAAAGGGCCAGCTCTGCTGCCACTCGTCCCGCTTGCATCGTAGGTGAAGTCCAACGCTAGTTGTGATTGTACCTCTGTAGCAGTCGCGCCACAGAACAATCTAAAGTAACAGCCTTGCGTAGTGCAATTTATCGTCGCGCACCACTCTCTTCCAACGCATCACAACACCAGGAGCGTTGTTCTTGAGGTCGCCGGCAGAAGGAACCCCACCACAGTAAGTGCTCCTTAGATTGCCTTGAGCTGTTTATTTTATTTACTATGTTTTCTTTCTCTTAACAGTTCAAGTAGAATCTTATCTCGGGACACGGGCTAAATAATAGATTGGGTGATAGCGAGTGCATCGTCCAAGACTGCCACGTGCCACATCAGCCATCTTGTTTGGTTATAGGGAACCGCGTATAAAGTCCACAAAAAATCGGTCCCGCATAATAAAGTTTGGCTCGACCCGATAATCGAACCCTGGATCCCATCGTTCCACCATAGTAACATACGTTATAAAATATCCATGGAACGCATTAAAAGTAAATACATTATATCACGACAAACAGTACCATTGCTCATCAAGATGCGACATAGGGCAACCTCGCTGCAACATCACCTTCTTTGCTTGTATAAATGGATTACCGCAAAGGGCTGAATAACGACAACGATTGTCTCATGTCTGCAGTTTAAAGTGTTTATATATGGACTCATGGATAAACTCAGGTGGCTCAAACCGTGCATCGTGGCATTCCTTGGGGGAGGCCTATGTTCAGCACACATGGACTCATGAAATGACCTAAGCTAGTAGTTAGTAGTACTTTATACTACTTGAAGTACAGGCTACCTCCCCTTCGGGTACATCTGACCACTGTCTGGTGAAATCTGTATCGTCATATTCTTCACCTCATTACGAGTCCCTAGGTGTTCGACAAATATGGCGGTATAAGTCAGCTGATTGGGATGAGATGCGACACTTTTTTGCATCCTGTCCTTGGCGGGAGGTTTTTTTTCTCTTCTACGGATCTGTCGAGTTGCGTGGATTCGATAATCCATGAGTTGCGTCAAGATATGGAGTATTTTATCCCCTTTTCTAATGCTCCCACCGGTAGCGAAGCTCTCACATGGTTTAACGCTGAATGCTCCTAAGCTGCAAAACACAAGCATTTAGCGTAAATATCTTGGGTTGACGCTTTAAACCGCAAAGCTCCGGATATCAGGTCCAAGAAGAGAATTTTCAACCAGACTACCAAGTCCTACAAAAAAGCATTACGGAAAGCTAGTCTCGATCGCGTTTTTTTATTTTTAGTCAATATCCATTATTGTATAATACTTATTGAACGTCATATTTCATTTACCATTGGTTCGCAAAAATCAGCACCAGTAGGACTTTTTTTACATATTTCAATTTACAATGAATTTATTTTGTACAATATTTGTTTGAATTTTTATAGAACCAGCATGGTAGTGGTCACCTAATTCCCAGGGGTTATTTTCATTTATGTATTCATTTATGTTATAATAACCCTTTTTGTACAATTTTTCTTTAATAAAACATTTAAACTTGTTTAATGACGAATTTTGTACATATTCTGGAATGTTGTTGTGAAAGCGTATACATTGCCCCATAAATGAATTACTAATTCTGTGGAGTCTTGTAACTGGTACTACAAGCTTATGTTTGTTCCTAGTGTTTAAAGTATGAACATCTTTATTTTTATGAAAGTTATTTATGTTTTTATGTACATACATTAAATTTTCGTAAATATATTGTGATGCCAAAGTTAATATGTTTATTTCCGTAAATTTTTCTCTAAGGGACTCTTTACAATTTAAGTTGTAAATCGCCCGTACGGCTCTCTTTTGTAAAACAAATACGACATCAATGTCAGTCGCATTACCCCATAGTAAGATTCCATAAGTCATTACGCTACGAAAGTAACCAAAATAAACTAATCTAGCCGTCTCAACATTGGTTAGACTTCCAATCTTTCCTACAGCATATGCTGCAAAACTAAGTCTGCCTGCTAATTTAGATATATGGAGGCCCCATTGAAGCTTCGCATCTATAGTAATACCAAGAAGAACAGTGGTACCCACGAGACTCAATTATTCCCCATTTAAGAGCACATTGGCATTTGATTGTTTAACATTAGGTATTGTAAATTTAATAAATTTTGTCTTGTTGCCATTTAAAAGCAAATTATTAGCGTTAAACCAATTTACTAGTTTCGATAGAGCATTATTTACATTGTCAAAATTGACTGTCGATTGAGTTTGAAAATTAAAGAGGTATCATCAGCAACTAATACTATATCGTGATTGTCCCCTACAAGATAAGGTAAGTCATTAATAAAGACTAAGAACAGGAATGGGCAACGAATCAAGCCCTGAGGAACACCCATTGATACTACGGATCCGGAAGAAGCTTTACCATTGATAACGACTTTTTGAGTTCTGTTATTCAAATATGAAATAATAAGTCTAAGTGCAATATTTTCGACACTGTAATGTTGTAGTTTCCTGATTAATATATCATGATGAACACAATCGAAAGATCACAAGAAATACCTAAGGCATCTAGTGAACTCTCCCAGGCAATAACAATATATTTCATAAGCTCGACATCTGCGTCAGTCGTCGAGCAACCCTTTGTGAAGTAGTGTACGTGCTATGGCCACGTTGCAGCTATATTTTTGATTTAGCACGAATGGGTCGGTTTGAATGAAAAATAGCCACGCTTAAATAGCTTATCAGCGTAAGGTAGAAGTGTTATATATACTACTCTACTTTTGAGATGAGTATCAAGAATGAGTAGATCCTATGAACTGGTAACTTGTGATATAGATAATTGATTAGGTCGAGTAAATTGAAAACAAATTACATCATCTATACAAATAAATAAAATTGAATTATCTTTTTGTAATGTCAAAACGACAGCTTTTTACTTAATGATGAAAGTATAATAGTATTTAACGTGGTAGAGCCATGCTGCGACCGGGGTAGAACCACACTTTTACAGAATACCAGCGTAAGAAGCAGCTTAATGCTGCTGTGTTTAGTATGGTGAGTGAAAAAAAACCGAAGACCCTTTTTACTGGAGTCGAGGCATTCAATCTCAGTCCTCAGAGCTAGCAATGCATCTGCGTTTCGATTCTGAATTGAAGATAAATGTATATATCTACGGGCCACAGCATCCACTTGTCATCAGTTGGACTGTGTGCTCGCTTCTCACCCTTATTCTATAAATAAAAATTACGGAAGTTATAACAGAAAAGAAATTAAAAATATTTGTTTGTCTGTCTGTCTGTTTGTTCCGGCTAATTTCCGAAATGGCTAGGTCAATTTTGACGGAACTTTCAATAACTTTTAGAAAAATAATAGGGACTCACAAAAAATTAAAAATTGCGAAATGCAGTCGTAATAAAGTCCACGCGGACGAAGTCGAGGATACATGGTGTGAGATAGTTTAGAAGCTAAGGTTTCTAAACAAACCAGCACACCATGAAAATAGTTTTATAGGATTTAGTTGACTTATTATTCCATTATCAACATCACTACCGGTAACGAGACATTCTATAATACATCTCAGTATACAACCTCCTATAGTTTCCTCTGCCAATAAATTGGATGGTTATAGCTATCCGAGACTTAGTCCTTGCAGTACGGTTGAACTAAGACACGCCAAGTTGTTTAAATTTAGATTTAATTTTTGCATATTGATAGCAAAGTGATTTCTTATATTTACGCGTATACAATCTGTAGTGGCTAAAGTGTAAAAATAGTGTTAAAAGTTAATTCGGGAGGAATCCGAAGTATCTGAATTTGGGATTTTTGAATCTTTTAAAAAATTTTAACTCCGAAAATATTAACTATATCCTAAGACACCATAAGAACTTTTTTAATTGTATTTCATCAAAGTATATAAAAAATATCTTTTATATTTTATTCTTTTTCTTAATATATTTTAACGAGTAAAAAGTATCTGAATTTGGAACATTTCAAACTCAAAAAGTTCATAACTCAGAAAATATTATATTTATTTTAAAATGTCACCGGACCTTTTTTATTTATATTTTATGAAAAGAAAACTCTTTTATACTTTTGGTAAATTTGAGATTTGTCCAGTTTGAAAAAAGCAATTCCTTGAAAATGAACAAAAAAAATCGGTTTAAGCAATATGGCACCGAGTTGCCCCATGGCATTATGCATTTATATTATTAGTAGGGCAATTTGAAGAGACTCGCATAAAAAATTAAGTTGGAATAGTTTCGGTACTCATGCCCCGCTTCCTCCTGGACTGATTATACAAAATATATACAAATAAATAAAATTGAAATATCTGTTTGTAATGTGAAAATAACAGCTTTTTACCAAATGCGTATGAAAGAAGAAACAGAACCCACAATAATTTACTGCGTCATATAGTTTTTGCTGTTCTGTTTATTGCAATTGACTGTTCGGCTTGATCAACTCTGCCCTTGCTTTTGTTGTAGTTTTGGTGCACAAAAGGAATGTTCATATTAACCTTCCCTCCCTCAGTAGAGCTCCATCTTCTTACCTTGCCCAGAGGGAAAACGAAGTCGTAATTTATACCCATAGTAGAGACACTGTTGTCAAGCCATAGCACAAAAATGTTTGATTGATTGTATCCAATCGTTGATCAAATTCTGCTCGATTTTTCTTTTTTATGTCGTTCACAGAATATAGTGGCCATTTCTTGGTCCTAAACTGTGTGTATTTAAAAAGTGCCTTTAATGGAGACAGCCGGCGTAAATATGTCAATATGGTGCAAACATACTTTTTTTCCGTGTAATATTGGGGCGTTTCCGTGGGGGTCGTAAGAGTCGTTAGGGGAAACAACTAGCAGATGGCAGATGGGTTTTCCTAATAAGAACTCAAAATTAAAAACTGCAGTTACCAACGGTAACCGCACCAATAAATCTGTCAAGAGTGGCAACTATGACAGATATCCTCTGTAGGAGACAATCTATGTATCCATGAGGTTGATGTTCACCGGTGGACTTTGATAAGCTTTAACGATATGCTGTTTTTACTCGTTTAAAAATTAAAATACAGATGTACTAACACATTTGAGTACTTAATTTGAATTCTTAGTTTTTAGTAAAATGAGTCTCCATTTAGCATTCTATTCATTTAGCATCTAGCATTATGCTGCTATTTTACGCTGCTATATGACGCCAACGGTCATGCATTATTTGAAATTTTCGAAAAATATTTTTAAATCTTCTACTATATCGTAGAAGTCTGCTGGCCATGCGTCTCTCCTGTTGTAAGAAAGATTTATCTTGGCAGAAGAATTAGTCCGCACAGGAGCAGACGTCTAGCACCTTTGACACTGGATGTCACTTGTAAGGGTATACTACGTCTGGCATAAATTGGATGGTATCTTTGACAAGCCATAAGATTTCTCCAACATTTCTTATAGTCGCCTCTTACGCCGTCCCTACACAGCTCTTATATACCTTCTTTTTTGCAATAAGGCTACCAAACGAGCAAGTCCTTCTGATGGTAAATAAACACTGTGGCCAATAGACATCTACATGTACCCTCAATTAACTTTGTTACCCTTGAGGACTAAGATGGAACGCCTCTTTCCTGTAAAAAGGTCTTCGTTTCTCTACACTCTACATACGAAACACGGCAGCATTAAGCTGCTATTTTACGCTAGTATTCTCTGAGAGCGTGGTGTTACCTCGGTCGAGTCGAGCCATTCGTGTCTCAACCAAAATACAGCTGCAGCCTGGCCTACCACGTGTAGGAATCCGCTTCAGAATGCGCGTGCCATGCGCTATGTTAATATCATCTCACAAGATATTGTTATATTTACATGCTGTTAGACAAAATTCGTATTTGTAGTAAATACTACATACACTAATTAATTTTTAGCACTTTTAATGTAACGGATTTCCCCAAAGTAACGTTGGATTCGATCAAAAATTTCATTCAATCAGTTAGGGTTTGATAAAGAAAACAAAGAGGTCCAAATAAAGAGGTTTCACAATAATTTGAGTAACCTTAAATCCATATTCCATTATATATTTTTTTTTTACTCCAATAACCACATATCCTCATCCTACGGCAAAAGAAGAGCTATCTTAAGGGATCGTAGTTTTACGCTTCAATTTAATATAGGTAATATTAAATTGAATGAAAAGCTCTGAACACGCTTTAAAGGGAAGACGTAATAAATGCTTCTTCATTAGTATCATCAAACTTTGTTGCTCAGTTGTCGGAAGAGCACAGTGAATAATTTATTGTGTTATTTGTATTTCAATTGTTATTCTACTTTATCAAGAGAGTTGTTTGTCGTGTGCAGTATAAGTGACTTTTATTATAGCAGATAAACACCATATTTTAAATCAAATTTACATGAAAAGTTTA
>DWHP01005586.1:0-11847 GCA_018247895.1 Parnassius honrathi | reverse complement strand
GGCGGGGATCGAACCCGGTTTGCTCGCGTACTGTGAAATTTACCGCGAGCATATAACCATCTGAGCTACCACGGCTTTATCCTACATAGTGGAGCAATATTACATATATAAATCTCAATCACTTTCAGGCGATACAAATACTTGATCCGTGCGGGATTCGAACCCGCGGTCCTCATCACCGAGAATTATTAATAATCTACTTTGCCAACGTATGTGTAATTTGTATTATTAAAGTTGGATGATTCATTTCAAAAGCAGTGCATCCATTAAACCTATATAGCACAACGGTAAGCCGTAGTTTTAATAGGTGGTAGAAATAGATAGGATGGTTTTCTAGTGGCAGCCTCGTATCGGTAAGGAATGTATAGCTGCTATCTTAATGAAGTAACGACCTGGTAAGATATTCTATTATCGATCGATATCTATATTCGATGTAGCTGGCTCAGGATCGTATTTGTATACCACGGTACAACTTGAGGGAATCCTATGTTTAGCAGTGTACTTGCGAGGGGTTATAATAATGATGACGATGATGACAAAACAACAAAAAGGAATTAAAAGCAATAACGAATTGTTACCATAGTAACGTCTACTTTTATAAGTCTACAGCTAAACATAGGCATCACTCATACATTGCCTCGTAATGGGGGGTTTTGACATTGTTGTCACGCTTGGCAGATCGGTTGACAACCGCAAGTTTTTTTACGTTGTTAATAAGAAGACGCTGCTGCCACCTCCTGGTTTGTTTTATTCTGTCGCCTCTAACGATACTCACAAGACAATATTGGGCTGTGGATATTCCTACACAATTGCCTAGCATAAGCACGGTAGTAGTAACATTAGAAGTATTGATTGCGTTTTTTTTTAAACAACTAATATTGGTTTTCCTAAGAGGTCATATATTATCTTGTTTTATAACTCTGAGAGCCGATATAAAATATTTTCAACAAGTCGAAATAGTGGTATGTGTTTCTAACGTAGAAATGTCCCTACGCAGCCATGATCTTTTTGTCTTTTCATTGTTAAAAGATAACAGCAAAAGCGGTGTGTCCTATCAGTCTAAATGAATATAATATGCACTGTCCCATGAGAGGCGAAATTCGGAACAAAAGTTTTATTTTTATTTTAAAAAGTTTTCGTGTATAAAGAGATTGTTATTACAAACGATAGAGACGATATTTACAAACGAGAGAGATAATAGGAGGAGATGCTTAGCCGTGAGCAACTTTACTTCTTCTGGACGGTGTACATAGTTTCCCAGACGAGTGCTACGTTTGCGCATTAAAGGTCCGCAATCATGTGCGGAGGCGTTACTTTTGTTATAGAACAGAACCGACACAACCTTGAGTTGCTTAGTCCCAGGATGGATATGTGATTTTTAAGAGAACAGTGTTTTAAGTTAGGGCTCTTGCCAGAATGTGCAAATTTTTTTACTTAATCCCAGGGCTTCTGAAGCGAATTTACGATCAAAAGCCCGGATTAAGGTTTTAGAATATTTTATGCCTGGTGTATTAGACCAGATCTTAAAAAATTTATTGCGATAAAAAGTTTTAAGGGTCAATCGTGCTAGGCTTCTTGAGATTTCACAAAATGGCTCAAGTCTAAATTGTACACTTTGAGCCCTCCCGTCCAAGTTTGTCGGCAAATTCGTTGCCTACAATACCACCTGTTGTGGTGACCCTGTTGTTACATCCCAGTGCGTTTAAACGGTTCTCACAGTCTCCAACTAGCTTTGAGTTTACTTAGTTTTACTTCACCGCTAGTAGTGCTGCTTGATTATCAGAGTTCATATATATTATTTAGTTGACGTAGCGTTTTTACAGATTGATTTCCGCACACTGAAGTATGGCGAAAATTTCTGTCGCAAAATGGAGGTGGATCTACTCAAATTATAATAAATATGAAATGGTTATACAGCAATCTATCGGAGAAACTGTTCCTAGTCACCTCCTATGGCACTTATTATCCATTTTTTGTTCTATGCTATATTTTAATTCATTATATAGTTATAAACACACGAATTCAGAACGTTTCGTTTTCTATTATGTAGTTTAAATGAAAAACCTATATAATGACGTCAAACATTTCACAATCATGGCAATATTATGAGCAACAAAAACTCGTAAAACTCGAAAAAATATTTGTTTTAACCTTTTGAATATTTTATTATGCTGAAACTAATTTTATAAATTATATAGTGCATAACTTATTTTGATTTTAATTATCTTCATTTCTAGGCTATCTTTATATACATACATTAATGTGAGAGAAGGCAGGCAGTCTCAAGGGTCGTCTGCTGTAGAGTATTGTTTAATGACGTGTAACGAGCGTGTTCGGTCTCCGGGTATTTGCATGTGCATGAAATGAAACCAACCCGTGCTGTGTCGAGTTAACTGAAACGACGGTGTTTGATATAACGCGACTTTTAAATTTTTTTGCATGCTAGATTTGCGCCGAATTGAAAAGATTTCAGTGCAGCGAGAGCAGAGCTACAAAATAGTCATAACAGTATGGTTTGTAAATATTTTTGTTTGCATGGCTGAATGTTTAGAAATATGCATTATATACTTCTAAAAAATTTTACGTTTTGTTTTAGTGTTAAGTTTGTAATGTTTAAAAACGTTCAAATATTGCTGGTGTGCATACTTACAACGGAATAGCGTCCGTTCTCTTTTTTGTTCTCTTCTTTTATACTTATTTCCTTAGTGTACTGTTTCTTCTCAGCCAGTATATTACTAATTTCAACAGAAAAAAATTAAAAACTAAATTTGCAGCGTTAATAACATTTATTTAATCATAAATAGATCAGGTTGTCAATCCATCTAGTGGGGGTCGCTCCACACTTCATATACCGGTACAAGGCTGCCACTCGAGATCCTTTCTTTCCCATCGGTTGTCAATTCCTTGAGCTATATACCGGGCCTATTGCCAATTAGGCTTACTGATCCGTTGAGCTATATTAGGATACTCTTATTCTATTGCAAGTGACATCACTTTAAAGTCTGTCACGTCGATATACACGAAGAATAGTCCTTCTCATAGCTCGTTGAGAAACCTTGAGCTACTTTAAACACCCAGCTGTGAAGTACGACATCTCAGTTTCATGGGTCATAACTGGCAACGTCTTTCATTTCTCTTTTTGAATATCTTTAATTCGTCTTCGATTGTTTTGTTGATGAATATAAATGATATTCCATATCCTTGTAATTCTTAGATACTATAATGTATATGATACTATAATGTAATAAATGCACTATATCATGCGCTAAGTAATGGTGGCGTGTAAATATACTTATATCAGGCGACAGATGGAAATTGAAACAGTACATGAGAAGCAGCATGTTCTCGAAAACAACTCAAATTAACACTTTCACTGTTCGATTTTTGAGATCCAATAGTAAGACTTAGTCCAATAGTAAATAATCCAATAGTAATAAATGAATTGTAGGTGAAAGGCAACCCGCTAATAAATTATTTTATACTTTCGTTCACGGTAATAAGCAGTAAGCGGCATATTTGAGTAGCACAATACTCGTACAGGGTTAAAGCTGAAAAGTGGATTGACAGAGAAAGTGCAATGAAATTAAAAGAGAAAGAAAAAAAAACTCACTTTTTATTTAATTGTAATAAAAGTAATAAAAAATATTTTATGATGGTAAGTTTAGTAGTAGTTTATCCTAAAATTTCTAAAGCTAATGCGTACGTGATCTTTTTTGCCCTATATCCCTGATCTATATAGAGGCCTAGTTTTTGATTTTGTATAGACAGATCGCTACGTACAATTCAACACGTAAAAACCGTGCTCAATTCCTTCTTTCTTTTTTTCTGTGAAATTTCACTAATGGATGTATGCATATGGTATATGCACCTAAAACCATAACGATTGCAAGTGACTTTAGAGATGCTTATGTGTACGTGAATGAATGTTCTTATGAGTACAATAAGTTGGTTTTGACTTGGATTTTTCGTGACTTGTAATGTACGGAGCGCTCCGTTTTTGTTTCTTTGTTGGGTCTGAAATTTCAGTAGAAACTCCTGCTTATAATAAATGATTAATAATATGTTTCTAAAGTACTCAAGTAGCTTGTTCCTGACCACAGACCGCTCCAGAATGGAAGCTATGTGAAATTTAATGGATATCTGTGTCCCTTAGGTCTAGAATGTATGATCGTGTTAAATGTACTTTAACTATCGCCAAAGGTGAAAATCACTACATGTTAATATGTATATTATGAACTTAAGATTAATATTTATAAAATTTTGCATCAACTGATTTCTTAAAAGTTGTCTGCATGCGATGCATAGAGAGCAGTAGCCACTTATCACCAGGTCGACTCTAAGTTTGTCACTTTATAAAGTATTTTAATATTTATTCATGTTATTTATTTACAAAAAAAGAATAAAAAACATATATGGACAGGACGGACCGTGCTTTGAGGATTCCAAATAAAAGAAAAATTCGGAATTATAAATAACTATCTAGAATTATAGAAATCCGAAAATTTCTCTAACGAAAAGGTAACCGAATAACTTGTTTTAAGGAACAAAACTTAACTTTAAAATGAATAAAATGTTCTACCATAAGTCAGTAGTGACGTAAGTGAGGACAATATGGTCTTCCGGTTAAAATAGTCACTTTTTTATAACTCAAAAACTACAGCGTTGTTTGCGTATATGGCTCTATGATACGGTAGTTATTCAACAGTCAATAAAAAAAAAGTTCAAAAGTTTATCGACGCCATTTTGACTGTTGTTCGATTTCGCGCGATCATAGTTTGAAGGTACTGCTTATAATTTATTTAAAAAAAAAACTGTGTTGGGTCAACTTTGTTGTTTTAAGTGGTATCATTACGTGTCATAGATAAATAAATAGAAAATTTATCATATTCTTGAGCAGTCGTATAGTGATTGCCTTCTAAATATAGTTATTTGTTATTCATAATCAAGTTGAACAAGTACTGCTCTGCTAATATGGCCATAAATGGCCATATTTACGAAATGAAAATAGTAACAAAAGTTTTAGGATGTTTTTGTAAGGATTATCTTAGTAATAGGGCTTAATGTTATTTTTTTAGATTATGATTCATTATATTAATTAAGAGGTAACTGGCGTCAGGAAGATATGCAAGCAGCTTTAAATGCGGTTGAAAATGCACAGAAAGTAAACACCCCCCCAAAACGCCAAGGAAAATACTTAAAAGGTACATAAAGACAAAACAAATACTGAAGGATCATCTTGGTCGCAAACCACTTCGCTCTTCAGAACAGGAAAATGAATTGGTAACGCGTATTATACGATTAGCAAGCGTTAGTTATCCTATAACACCAAAGTTATTGGGAATATCAGTGTATCAATATTGTCAACTCAACAAAATTCGTATACCTAAGTCAACTGGAGGAAAAGGTAAAGTTGGACGTGACTGGTTAATAGGATTTATGGAAATCACGAAGATATTTATTTGAGAAAAAGCCGAAAATAAGTCCTGCCAGGGCACAGAAGCTTAACAAATTTGTGGTGAATAATTATTTTAAAAAACTCAAGCAAATAATGGAAAAGTTGACTCAGTAAGATAAAACCGGCTCAAAATTACAGCACTGATGAAAAGTCAACTAATTTCGGTAAAAAAAGGTATAAAGCAAGTCCATACACTAGCTTCAGAACATGCTGAAAATGTAACCATTGTTTCCAGTGATCCTCTTGAAAGACAGATTGAGACCAAAGTGGCAAGATAATTTACCCCAAGGCTCTTTTGTAATAGTGACTCCAAAAGGCAGTATGAGTTCGGAAACGTTTGTGAAATGGATACAACCTTTTGCTAAATTCAAGACTCCAGGTCCATGTTCATTGATATTTTATGGAGCATCTATCCACTTGTATTATAATGTTGTAGACGTTGCAGACAAACACGATATTTATCTATTATGTTATTCATGTCTGACCGCACTAACATTTTGAGCATTACTGGGACTCTGACAAAATAAAGATTTGGAAGGATATTTACTCAAGTATGGGATAAAGTTCTTACCCCCTCTAATACAAAATCCGGATTTGATGCTACTAGTATCTATCCATTCACTATCATCCAGATAGAACTTCAGAATGTGATTTTGCTCCTAGAATTCCAACTCACCAATAGCAAGTGAAGCAGGTGGCTTTAAAATTGCAGCTTCTGAACTTAATGATGAGAGTTGGGTTCCGAAGATGGCGTCCCTTCAACCTTGTTTCAAAGCAATGGACAAGAAAAATATTTTCTGCACTTCCTACATGCCTGAGTCGTTTCAGAAGTAACTGTGTCAAGTCAATATTCCTGTGTAAAAAGTGAGTTTTGTTTTTGAAAGCACTTAATTATCAAATTAGTTCTATACCTGATTTTGATTGTATTCTGATTTTCGGAAGACCTTATTTCTGCATGTTCTGAATAACCAATTCACTTTTACTTGGGGCGCCTTTTCATTGCCTATACTTGCAGCACTTGAGTAGCACTTAATTTCTTGCTATTAATATTTATCTATTATCGTCACTGCGTTGCAATATGTTTTGCCAACAACGCACATCTTAACAGTTCGTTGCGGTGAAAATTTTATGGCACCTAATTTTTAAACTTATTATATTAAGTGGTAGAGCCACGTTGATATTATAGTTGTAGCACGAATGGGTCGGCTCGACCGGGGAAGTACCACGCTCTTACAGAATAGCAGGTGAATGTAGCGATCCGGGTACCTTTTTTTACTGGTCACGAGACATTCCATCTTAGTCCTCGGGGGTGACAGCGCAACAAAGAAGAACCAGCACCATTGGCTCCGATGGAAGTCATAGGATTAAGACCAGTAAAGCCATCGTGCATCGTGGTGAATTTGCATCTCCAGAACCGTCGATGCGTCGGACCAGGCGCAGTAATACTCCCACTTATAGCGTAAATTAATTTTACAGGAGCAACCAAGCAATTGCTTGATCTGCCTCCTGGGTACCACAAGTTATGGAATAAAAAGTTACATTCCCTAACGTAACACATCAGCAACAGAATCAGCAACAACGTTAGGATTATCCGTCAATCCATGCATATCGTATTTTAAAACTTTATAATCACGATGTTAGACCTAGGCACAACATGTATCTATAAAAGAAATTACGTGGAACAATTGGTCTCTACAACATTGCGAATCTTAGATAAGGTCTCAGGGGATTATTTGCGGCGCACTCCACAGAACTTTTTGCGGTAATAATGATTTGCCAAGTGTGAGTGTGTGTGCGTTACATCCTAAAATCTGATACGTATGAATATGGAACTGAGAGCACAATACCTATGTAACTTATGTTTCTCATATTTTGAATGAAATTAGTGTTTCGTATTATATTGTAATTTTAGAAAAATAATTAAACGTAGTGTTCGTGTAAATACGAGAAATATTTTTCTAATATAATTTTCTTTTGTTCTGAAATGTAACAAACTGTCTATACTGAAGGCATAAGTACCTACAATATCGTTATTAACGCTACGATGATTCCCCATTCAAGCTATCTGCAGAGAGATTCATATCTATTAGCTGCAGAGGTCACTAACTATCAAGAGGACTGTAAGTTACATTTTTCACGACATTTAAACAAAAACTAATGGAAAAGTTTGAAAGATCTAGTGTTTTCCAATTGACGCCTGTATTTTATATAATGTTTATAATACATTATCAACTTTTTTTAATTAAAACTGAAAGGCTTTAAGGAAAGTCAGATTCATATTTGGACCCGGAAGGGAATGCTGTTATCGAGGTCCAAATATCGTCCGTGCGACGCCGGGGTGGGTCGTTAGTTACAGATAAAAGTACATTATTTGAAAGTAAAAAACACAAAACATTCTACTTCCCAATCACCCGCAAATATCTACTACCTTACCTACCTAGCCTTGTACTGCGAAGCGCAATGTTGGAGGACCTCACTATATGGAGTGATAACCCGATGAAACATGCAGAAAGTCGATGGTTGCAGATCGCAAATGTTTTAGTAATGCTTTATGATGACAAATAGAATAAAATTTGACAGTTTTTTTTTTTACTTAAGAAAAGTTATTTTTTTAAAAAGTTGATAAACAAGCACAGTCCACCTGGTGGTAAGTGGAAGCTGTGGCTCATTAATGTTAAAGTTACAGACTTTGTACGCCCTATAGCTGAGCGCAGGCCTATTCTCATTTCTGTGAGAGTTTTAGGGCAAAAAATTGTTCACTGTTCTGCCCTAACAGTTAGTTGTTGGTGAACTTTACATATCTTTGAATTATATTTTTTCTTATATCTCAAACATGCAGGTTTCCTCACGATGTTTTCCTTTACCGCCGTGCACGTAGTAAATCAGCTCTTCAAAATTGCAATTAACATATACATTTAAATATATCCTCCATAAGCATAAAAATCCAAACGCGTTGTCACACCTGAGGATTAAAATGGAATGTCTCGTTTTCCTGTAAAAAGAGTCCCTGATTCCCTATACTTACCATACAAAATACAACCAAGCTGCTATTTTAGGGCAGTACTCTGTGAGAGCCTGGACATTCCCTCGTCGAGCCGTCGACTCATTCTTGCAACCATCATTGTATAGCTGCAGCGTTGTTCTACCACGTAATAATGAATGAATTCTACAAATATAGTAAGTAAGTAAGTATACGGGATAAAGGTTTTATGTAATATCCATGACGCTAGTTGTTGAGAATACTATGCTCAAAGTTGTTAACAAATACCAAATACAAAAATGTGATCTAGGAAAAATTGTCGGAATAGTTAAATCAAACTTCGATCGCGAGGTCAATTGATAGATCTAACTCGGTTGAGCAGCATCCGGGACATTAAGATGCATCTTCCCGTCACGCACAAAACTTGAAAACAGGAGTGTACAAACAGTGATGATATACATATGGATTTGAGACGTTAGGGCTGTACTGATGATAGTCTCTATGTAAGCTTGTTTGTAAACCTGTAGTATTAAAATATCTGCTTACAAAACTGAATATGAAAGAATATTAAGAATACAAGAAACGCTATTAGCATTACTCATAACCCCGTTAATAACACGCTTACTTGAAGCTTGAAGCGCTTGTATTTTCGGACTTCCTCTTGTGTTTTTTGTTGACGGATTCGAATTGTTAGACTACTCGTACTGCTATCCCAGAAAACATTGTATAAGAAAGGTAGTTCAAAGCGTGGTCTTTTATGGTTTGGTTTCTGGCTGAAAAAACCTATTACCTAATAGATAAATATAAAATAAAAATCTTACCTCAATGTTAACAAGTGAGAATAGAAAATTGCTTTTACATATAAGATTTCTAACGAATTCAATATATTCATTTAAATGAGATATTAAATATAAATACGTTTTAAAATAATACACGATAGCGACGCTACAGCTATATTATGTTTAACGTAACAATTCGTCGGCTTGATTGGAGAAGGATCACATCGGCAAAAAATTCCAGCGTAGATACGCCGTTGTGTTTCGTATGTGAATTACGCGAAATTCCATCTTAGTCCTCATGAGTATGGCATCTGCATTTTGATTCCTAATCGATGATAAATGTAGGCGTTTAAAGGCTACAGGATACGCTTACCATCGAGTAGACTGTGTGCTCTTTTGTCCCCCTAATTATAAAGCCTTTGAAAAAATTATGTCAAAATTTTGGTACAGTTTTTGTTTGCTTAAAATTTTAATTAATTTGATAGATGGGCCCTATGTTTTTAATAAATAATGTAAAGAGAACTGGTATTATAAATGAAGCAAGAAGAAAATGCATATAAATATCAGAGTGGAAAATGTACTCGTAACCTAGAGAATTTCTACACATAATGTGAAACCAGCAAACTCGGCTAAGCAGTGTTAGCTTTTTATTAAAGCATAGCTTCATAAAAATAAATGAGATGGAAAATCTCCTTACGGAATATATATCTATTTGGTTGATTCTATTAATAGTTTATTTTTTAATTTTTTTCTTACCCAGAATAAGAGTGGTAAACGAGCACATAATTCAACTGCTGTAGCTTGCGGAATGTTTTCTAGTTCACTGGTAGTACCGGTTAGTAGACTTACTCTCCTCTCTAATAAACACAGCATGATATATTACACTGGCATTCTGTGAAAGCGTGGTCTATCCCCGGTAGACACATCTAGGTGAAACTATAACATAGCTTCAGTGTGACTCTGCCGCCTTGTAGCATGGAATACACTTTTAATATAAAGTTGGAGTAAATTTTAAAAATTTACTTGAATTTAAACCAATATAGTTCTAAGATTTATTAATTAACTGCTTAACTTTATCGTCCGCCAATGTTTAAAATATACGATTAGTAAAAAGCTACGAGTTTGCAAAGAGTTTTTATATCATATTTTAAATATAATTATTTTTATGTATGTGAGGTATATCTTATAACTTCAAAGTCTGTAAGGACTTTTTATTTTTTTTCTTAAGTATAATCGAGCGCAGAATTTTGACCGGATAGTGCTTTATTTTCCCCATAACATATGCAAATAAATGACCTACATATATTGCACATTTACGTGATTAAATTCTACTCTACTCTTTGATAGTTTTTATTTTTATTTATCACCGAGATTTATGTATATTTAGTTTTAAAATAATTATATACTATATTATTTTGTTGTAAAATAAATCTGGTAAAAATTAAATATAACTTATTACAAAATTGATCTTTTTAATAAATATTGTATATGTATATTTACTGTTATTTGTTATGTAATGTAGGTGTCTTATGATGGCCCAAAGCATCTACTTACCATGAGTTGGACTGTGTGCTCAATTGTCACCCTGATGGTATAAAAAACTTACTAATAAATGTAACTATTCCGTTTATTGAAATACATAGTTTGCTTATAGCGACATTACGAATAAAAGTTTGTGAGAGAAGTTCTCTCTCGGTCTGATAACTATTATGTGCTAAATGGAAAAGCTTTTTTTGCCCTGTGTGCAAGACTTGGGATTGCATTTCCTTTGAACTCGTAATCGAAACGACCGAAGATATATTTTGAGATTCCCCACACAAATTTTGTATTCCACTTAGAAGTAAATAATCTAAAATTGTTTTGTGTTTTTAATATTATCAATTGATTTCAGGGTCAAAAGTGTCTTCAAATATTCGAACTATTTTTATTTGGAATAATTCAGTCCTTTACAATTGAACTCATTCACACTTTTACATACTACATTCTTTCTATTTAAAGCGTGAAATTCATTGGATTTTGGTAGTGACCCATCGACATGTCCAACAATGATAATGATTGTAATCAACAGTTATGTCGGCGCGAATCCGTAATTTGATACAAAGTGTCGTAGTGTAAATAATATATTACACTCTATTTTGGAACAGAAAATAGGCAGCAGCATGTTCTTGAGAACAACTGAAACCAATAAAAACCTCGGCTGCTGACCCACATGCTAAGCATGACAAACATCCCCCTATGAGGCCAAAAATGGGAGAGGCCTATGTTTAGCAGTGGACTTTGATGAGCTGTATTGAACGGTGACGATGACTCACTTTATTGTACTCTTTTCACAATAAGTCTTGTGTGACGAAGTTACAAATTAAGGATTTTATATAAGTAAATACACGGACCTTAGTTGTAAATTCGTTTAAACTTCTCTCAATGTACATAAACAGTCAGGTCGCGGACACCGTGCTTGTTACACGATGTTACGTTATCCTCCCGCTTTTCGCGACCGCCACAAATTTTTAAGTGACAGCAGTGTAGCTAAGTGCAAAGACTTTTCTTACGTGGTTCTTTTTTTACGTGGTAGAGCCATGCTGCAGTTATATTAGAAGTATAGTTGTAGCACGAATGGGTCGGCTCGACCGGGG
>DWHP01005585.1:0-11847 GCA_018247895.1 Parnassius honrathi | reverse complement strand
AATAAAATTTATTGTTTTTATTCACTTTAATGAACATTCAATTTAAAAAAAATGACTTCAATAACTAAAACAAAATAAAGTAATATGCCCAGAATGTCGTCTCTAAAGTAGCAAAAATCGCAAAATGTCGATACTAAAATACGTCTTAGCATGGAAATTATGCGATTTAATGTAACGAAGCGACTTCAAACGATATTATGTGAAGTCGGGATCACTTCATATTACATAATATCTTCTTTACTTTTGATTAAAAGGTAATTGTTTTACCCTTTTGAGTGGTCTAATGAGTATCACAAGTTCAAGGTAACAAAACAGAATGTCGTTTAAATAAGTACCTACATTAGAATCCTCATCTCCTTTTATCCATTCTTTTATCATCCTAGGGATGGAATTTTTCTCTAAGTTTATATGCCACCCCTGACGTATAACCCATTTAATAAAAATTATCTAAAAAATATATCTAAAATGGTCGAGCCGCTTAAGTCGCTTATAGAACCTTCTCGTCTTATTGAAGCTCGGTTAAAATAAGTATTATATAAAGTATCATATAATTAATTTAGCTTCATGACATGGTCCCTCACTGCTGGTCGTATGAAGAAGCTCAAATTGGCCCATTAAGCCACAGGGTTTCTCTGTCTGAAATTTGAACGTGGATGTCCGCAGTTAAACAAGGATAACTGAAGGAGCTCAAAAGATCAGTGGACGGAAGTAGCAACGGGATGGCCAGAAAGCTTTCAAAACTTACAACCAACGACAGAATACGTAGTAGAACCACGTTGCAGCTTATGGCTGCATGCAGGCTGCATATGGCTGTAGCACGAATAGGTCAGCCCGACTGGCAAAAAACCAAGCTAGCACAGAATATCATTAAAAATAGTATAATGATAGATAAGTATAATGCTGCTGTATTTCGTACGGTGGGTGACGAGAACCTGGCAGTGAAATTAGCAACGAGGCATTCCATTTTAGTCCATAGGGATGACGACGCTTCTGTACAGGATTTTTTTGCAATATACTACCAAATTTGCAGAGAAGGTTCAGAATAAGTAATATAGGAGAATTGTGAATAAAAATTAATTTAAAAAAAATCTTAAACATTCTGTACTTTTTATCTTTTAAATTCAGAATGCGTGGTAATGCATTACTTTATTTGATTATCATTCGTAAATATCTAACGCCTACTATTTTATTGCGCACGCACACATTCGCAAGGGTCGAACAGTCTGCTAAAAGGTTGTAAATTGAATCGCACACAGAAGAGCGCGCATACGCGTAATTCTTTATTTATTCGTATTTTGAAAAATTGCAATAACGGTATATCATTATTTAATATATTTGTACTTAAGTAGGTACTTTTAAAATTTGGTTACTCTTTGAAAAATAACCCTGTATAAATGTAGTGATTGACCACCGATGTGTATAGGGCCACATAATTCACTTAACATCAGGTGGACCTCAGAAATCGTAATAAATATTACTATTTCGAGTGAGGTGGACTGTGCGTCCATTTGTCACTCTTATATCTGCACAAAAAAACCGATGAGGAAGCAAGATTCTCAAGCAGCAGTTTCGTATTGCAAACGCATTGTAGGGTGGTCCCACATTAGTTAAGCAACTTGTCTGACGTGCAGGGGGTCGCTAGATGCAGGTGGCTCAGGGCCTTATTTCTCAGTCTTTGGAAATGTTGATCACGAATAATCTACCGAGCATGTCATGAATGTACCTTGAACACAACGATTACGCTAAGTTCTATATCATGTGATGACTGCTGAATGTTTATGTGATAAATTATTTCCCAGTAGCTAAACGCGTTATTTTCAAATAATAAATTATGCTGTATTACTAAGGGGGCATCTATAAATCTTTAAGCCTGTATAGGGAATTTAAAATCCATATTTTTTCAAGCTTGAATCCCAGACATTTTTAACGAAAGAATTTTTTGTTAATTTTATTTTTAAAAATTGTGAGTCATTTTCAGTTAATTAATACACATACTCGTTTTTTTGTTTTTTAAGATTTGAAATAGGAACTGACTACGAAATCCCAACCAGATGCTCGATAAACTGGACGAAGTCCGGTGAAATCCGGACAAATGGATGCCCAGAGCCACATTTGTAAATTTAAATATTTAGTTTTAATTTCTCCAAACATAAGAATATGTGAGCAGGCCAGTACCATATTGCAGCTGTGAGACTTATTTAACAGACTTAGAAACTACTCTTTTGCAGAGTGGAAGGTGCACCTCAAAGAATATGTTTCCCGAAGCATTTTATGTTTGGTGTTGGCACAGCTGCATACCAGATCGAGGGCGCGTGGAACGTTTCAGGTATTTTCATATAATAAGTAAATTAGAAACAAAAACTTTCAGTGTGACCTTCAAAATATTGTGGCGCCAAACAAGCAAATTAATTAATTACTCGTACTTAATTAAAATAATGCATTGTTAATTTGATTTGGTTATTTCTTTAAATTTAAGGTAATTTAGTGATTTGTTTGTTCATTGATTGCTTGGCGCCGACTCAAAATTACTTAGGTATACTTATATTAAGATAAATTAAAACTCATAATATTAAAAAAATATATACTTAGGTACACTTACATTAGTTTAAGAACTTAGTTATTGGGTTTATATATATATATTATATTATTTTTTGCTTTTCATTTTCTTATGGCGGTTTAATTTTTTTGTTAAAAAGTTTTTATTTTATAATTTTTGTGGCTATTATCTACTAATTACTACATGCTTGATTTTTGATACTCGATACTTTTAAAATAGCTACTTAACATACCTTAGCTATTAACTGTTATATGATCCTACTTTACCTATTTTTTGTTTAAAGCTGTTTTCGATGTCGGAAAGAAAGTGTTTGCCAAAGAGCAGGCATACGTGGCACTGAGTAGAGTAAAAACACTAGAGGGTACTGCTTTATCTGATCTAGAGCCAAATAAGGTATTAGACAAACCTCACGATGAACGAGCTTTAACAGAAATGCAAAGACTGAAGAGGACTACACACAAGATACTGACAGATCCAAAGCTCATTCATCGTCAGGGTTTTTTGTAATGTAATGTAATTATTATGTAATGTTGTAATACACATCTCAGCATTAAATATGTGAGTAAACAATAAATTACTATTATTTTCTCACCCTTAGGGTAATTTTTTTTCCAAGTTTATATGGGGCCAATTTCGAGGTATACCCTATCCAATAAAAGAAGAATTATCAAAATCTGACTATTCTGTAATAAATCATCCCTATTTTCCCATCCTTGGGGTAATAATTTTTTTCCAAATTTCTATGGGACCAATTTTGAGGTATATACCCTATCTATTAAAAAAGAATTTTAAAAATCGGACTACTCGGTAAAAAGTTATGCGTGGTCATACATAAAAAAAAATACGCGTCGAGTTTGGGCTTTACAAAGACCTATATAACCACATGGTGGTTATATTCTCCATCGGGCTTTAGTATATACTTGACTAGGTCACTCTACCCCATAGACCTATTATATTCTCTATGATCTATCCGAATTCGATCTTATTAATTGTTTTTCTGTTAATATTTATTATTTATTATCATTATTTACATCCCATTTTTAATGAGAATCATCATCCTAAAGAGTTATTGAACTAATGCACAGATGGATCTTCATCTGACATTTGTATGATCTTGATCTAAATGCAAAGTTTTGTATATGTTTATTATTAATTCTTATACCAAATGATTCACTTTTGCTGCATTGTTTCGTTTTGTTAAACGTTTGATATCAATTGACGTAACGAGATGCTATTAATTTAGAATTATACCTACGAGTATATCTTTTATCACTGTGCACGAATACAGTTCTAAACCCAGTTTGACAATATTGTTATTGCGACTGATGATAAATGATACATGGAAACTTTATGTGCTACATTACGAAGTTAACCAAGTTCAAAAAGGGAAAGGGGGGCGCACCAGCACAGTTTTTATAATAGATTGTTATATTTACACGAATTATTTTGGGCTGCTCGCGTGCCGCTTGTAATTTTGCACGTCTAATATGTCCCGATTGAATAAACACGTTCCCAAATTTCGTCAATAAACCTAATATAGTTCATGAGTTTTTAAGGTCTAAAAGTGGCGTTTTATCACTCATTAATTTGCTGACTTACTAAGTAGAAAACATGAAAAATTTTGAAATTTTATAGAAAGTGAAGCGTAAATGCAAGATAAAAATCGGACAAGTGTAAGTTATACTGGCGCCCTTAGCGTTCCGTATAAACCTAATTATGGAAGTTAGTAGATAGTTCATCCATTCTTGAATGAACGTGTTATAGCCACGCTGCAGATATCAATATTATGGGTGTAGCAAGAATGGGTCGGCTCCATCGGGGTAGGACTATGCTCTCACAGAATACCAGCACAATATAGTAACATAATGCTGCTGTATTTCGTATGGCGATTGTAGAGAACCGGATACCCTTTTTACTGGAAACGAGGCATTCCATATCGAATCGACCAGGCAAGATATAACGCACGCACCCTGACGGAATGATGAGGAGATCCTGGAGCTGGAAGAAGAGATAGACATTATTATAGGATTATCTGAGAGCCGAGGATATGGGAGGATACGGTAATCTTCGAATCCGGCAACTTGTTCTATAACCGGGAGGACGACCATCTGTCTCAAGGTGGTGTCGGATTTATCGTCCACAAGTCTCTCGTTAACAACGTTGTAAAGATGGGGAGTGTGTCGACAAGGGTTGCGAGGGTTGCGTACCTTATACTCAGAATCACTAAAAGATATTTCGCTGAAGGTCGTACAGGTTTACGCATCATCCTCGGCAACCGACCCGTCTAAGAAGAACACAGAAACTCTCCGATCGTACTCTAAATCTCATGGCTGTTAAACGGGAGATGAAGCTGCGGTCTTCAATAGATTTGACTGCAATACAGAGAATATTGTCTACTATTACGATTTCTGTGGATTGAGCGGAACCAGGACTCCAAAGTCTTAGCCAGAGATCTGTCTGCCAGAAAGAGCCAAGGACACGTGAGATTCTGAGTGAGATTGAGAGGTTCTATGGGCAGCTGTACACGTCAACATTGGAGCCACACGCAAGTGTGAGTAACGATTCAGGAGCAAGTCTAATCCGACACTATTCCGAAGGTATCCCGGACATCAATCTGAGCCAGATTAGAATGACTGCAGCACCTTAAAAATGGCAAGTCCTCAGGCAAGGATGGAATTACAGCGGAGCTTCTGAAACCGGGTGGAATACCGATACTTAAGGTCTTTCAGAAACTCTTCAGACCTGTACTCCATGGTGGCACTACTCCGGAGGCGTGGAGCAGAAGTGTGGTGGTCTTGCTCTTCAAGAAAGGCGACAACGACATATTACTTAAAGAACTACAGATCGATTTCCCTTTAGAGCCGCGTCTACGTGCTGTTTTCGATAGTCATTACGAATCGTCTCGCACGCAGACTCTACGACTTCCAGCCTCCCGAACAAGCCGGTTACCGAAAAGACTTTAGCACCATAGACCACATACATACTCTTCGGCAAATTGTACAGAAGTCCGAAGAGTATAATCTGCCACTTTGTCTTGCGTATGTGGACTATGTGAAAGCCTTTGATTCCGTCGAAAGTTGGGTGGCGGTAACTGTCGGTATATCGAATTGCTGAAGTGTTTGTACAGTAGGGCTACGATGGCTAGCCGAATACAGCACCAGGGTACGAAACCTATCCAACTGCTGAGAGGTGTAAGACAAGGTGACGTAGTACCCCGAAACTCTTCACCACTGCATCGGAAGACGTTTGCAAGCGACTGGACAGGAAAGGATACGGTATTAACGTCAATAGCGAGTACATCACTCACATTAGATTTACCGACGATATAGTCTTGACGGCAGAATTGCTGGAAGACCTAAACACTGTGCTCAATGACCTCAATTGTCTCGCACAACGGATAGGCTTGAGATAAACATCGACAAAACAAAAGTCATCGGTAATGTCCATGCAGAGCACTACGCTCGAAGTTGTTGACGAGTATGTTTACCTGGGACAAGTAGTCCAACTAGGTAAGTTCAACTTCGACCCAGAGGTCAGTCGACGGATTCAACTCGGCTGGACAGTGTTCGGGAGATTACGACACATCTTCTCGGCAGACATACCTCAAAACCTCAAAACTGGATTGTAAAACCAGTGCGTATTGCCAGTGATAACCTATTGATCTGAGACGTGGTCCTTTACTGCTGGCCGTATGAGAAAACTCAAGGCCGCTTAGCGGGCTATGAAGAGGGGCTTGGGGTTTCTCTGCGTGATAAACTTAGAAATGAGGATATCCGCAATAGAACCTGAGTGACCGACATAGCCCAACGGATTAGTAAGCTGAAGTGGCAATTGGCCGGCCATATAACCAATAACCGATGGGAAAAAAGGTTCTCGAGTGACAACCTCGTACCGGGAGGTGAAGTGTAGGGCGTCCCCTCACTAGATGGAGTGACGACCTGGTAAGACATGCAGGAAATTGATGGATGCAGGTGGTTTAGGACCGTGCTTTGTGGCATTCATTGTGGGAGGCCTATGTTTAGCAGTGGACTTGTGAAGGGACAATGCATCAGCGATTAAGATGGAATGCCTCGTTTCAAATAAAAAGGTTCTCCGGTTCTCTACACTCAGAATTAAGCTGCTATTCTCGTATTCTGTGAGACCGTGGTCCTTCATAGATATTATATTCCCTTAGATTTGTCTTAGTATTAGGAAAGTCTAAGTCTTTAGTTGTTTTATTCATTTTTTTTTCTAAAGTTATTATATTACAAAATACACTAGTTCCGTAATAAATTAAATCTGTATGGGTTTAATTCTTTTTGATTTCTTACGTTAAAAAATAATGAGCTCATTTGTTAGGTAAAGGCGAGAGCATCTGGGACCACTACACCCACTATCACCCGGAGCGCATCTTCGACCACAGCAGTGCCGACGTGGCTGCGGACTCCTACCATCAGCTCAGAGAAGATGTGCGGCTGTTGGTAGAGCTGGGCGTGCAGCATTACCGATTCAGCATCTCGTGGCCGCGGATACTGCCTATGGGACTTAGCAAGTATGTAGTTACAATTCCGATAGTCGTCATTCAAAAAGCAGTTAAATTGATGAGAATTACAGAAATGTGCGTCATTCAAGAAACTAGTTCAATAGGTTGAACCCGCAAAAATCTATATATAATAAATAATTACATAATAGAGTAAGCTATACGCGGTAGAGCCATGCTCCAACTATATTGTGGTTGCAGCACGATTGGGTCGGCTCGACCGGGGTGGGACCACGCTCTCACCAGCGTAAAATAGCTACTTAATGGTGCTGTGTTTCATATGATGAGTGTATAGAACCGGAGACTTTTTTTTGTAGAAACGAGACATTCCATTTAAGTCCTCGGGGCTGACAACGCATCTGCATTTTGATTTTTAATTGGGGACAATTGTAGAATGTCTATGGGCCTCGGCATCCACTTAACATCAAATGGATTGTGTGCTCGTTTGTCACCCTCATACTATAAAAAAAACGGTACACACGGTACACATAGGCAGGTTTCCCCATACAGTATTTTATAGCATAGGGGGATTTTGCCATAGTTGCCACGCTTGACAGCCGGGTTGACATCCGCAGTTTTTTTTAAATTTGGATTTGTTATCTGGAAGATGCCGCTGCCCATTTCTTGCCTGTCTCCCTCTGTCACCTTTTATAGACACCCTCGGGACAATATGGGGTAGTGGATATTCTGCCACCATCAGCACACGGTTAGTTACTTTAGTAGGTACTTTGTGTTGTATCTACGGGCTGTGATTATATCGTAAACCATTTTTTCTAGCGATATAAACGAAGATGGGATTAGATACTACAGTGCGCTGATAGACGAGCTCCTTGCACATAACATCGAGCCGATGGTCACCATGTACCACTTCGACCTGCCGCAGAGTTTACAGGACTTGGGGGGATGGACCAATCCGATCATTGCTGATTACTTCCTGGATTATGCTCGGGTATGCATACCTTTTATTTGTAAAATTTTAGGTAACTATTTTATTGATACCGACGGGGTTTGAAATTTCTCAAACGTAAAACGTTGTTATCATTTACTCCAGGTCGTCTTCGACCACTTCGGCGATCGAGTAAAAGTGTGGTTCACGTTCAACGAACCTCTATCATTTTGTCACGATGGATATGGCGGTTTAGACGCGCCTGGCGCTAACAGTAGCGGGTTCGAGGCCTACTTATGTGGACACAATGTACTTCGTGCGCACGGGTACACGTACAGACTTTACCAGCAGAGCTACAATCACGTCCAGCGAGGTAAGTGTCGACCGTACCAGTAGAGGGGCAATTGCAGTCAGCGAGGTAAGTGACGACTGTATGAGCATAAGTACAATCGCAGCCAATGCGGGGAGCATGAGCGACGATATAGTCACATTCAAACCATTCCGATTTTACGCGATGAATATCTACTAATGAGTATCGTGTACAGTCGCGGCCAGCACGATGGATATCTATGGTACGAGCAGTGTGTACAGTCACAGCCAGCGCGATGAATATCTACTATACGAGCAGCGTATACAGTTGCAGCCATCCCGATGAATATCTACTGTACGAGCAGCGTGTACCATTATCTATTGAGGAGGCCTATGTTTAGCAGTGGACTTTATTAAGCTATAACGGTATCTAACGCTCTCAACGAGATATCGAAGAAGAAATAGACTGATAAAGAGTGACAAAGCAAATTTATGTTGGCAGAAGTGAACAGGAGAGTCGGTAAGGGTCGCCTTAGATGAAAGTTTATCGACCAAGTTGGCGATATAGTGAATATAGGCCAGATTAAGTATTCTTAATCGACGAGAATATATGTATAGGTTTATGGATGTAAAGGAGATGAGAGAGATGTGTCAGGATCATGCTAAATAAAAAAAGGAAGTCTTTAGTCTTTGCCTACCCCTCTGGGTGACAGGCATGAGTGTTTATGTACAAAGAGATTCTGATGGCTGATCGATAAGTGACCGCTTAGCAATTTAATCGTCTGCGTGGGATTAGTCCCTTAACAGTGTACACTATCGGATGAGACTTATCGAACTAAGCAAGACATATCATTTTATGTTTCTATTAATCAATCGATTCGATCTCAGCTTAATTTTGATGTTTTTATTATGATATCTCGTACAGTAGATACTCATCATGTTGGCCGCGACTGTACACGCTGTTCGCACAGTAGATATTCATCTTGCTGACTGCGACTGTACACGCTGCTCGTACAATAGATATTCATTGTGCTGAGAAATAGGATAATAATTGCCATGGTTGTCACGCTTGCCTTAGAGCGATATAGATGGAGAAACTGCGGTTGGCAACAGTTTGGCACAGTTTTTTACTCCATCTCCTTTTTTGTTTCTCTATATCGCTGCCTACGACACTCACAGGGCGATATGGGGTAGTAGATATTCTTACATCGCCACTACACGGTTAGAGGCGAAATACCTATAACGTATTATCGACAGTGATATGTCTTTCCCAGTGAAGTAGTGTTGGGGCCAGTGGTGTTGGGTTTAGAAGTGTCGTTGATGGTGCACATAATTACGGGAGGAAGGTTTTTTTATAGAATAAGGGTGACAAAAGAGCACACAGTCCACCTGATAGTAAGTGGATGCTGTGGCCCATAGACATTTACAATCATCCTCGATTAAGAATCAAAACGCAGATGCGTTGTCAATTCTGAGGACTAAGATGGAATGCCTTGTTTTCAGTAGAAAAGGATCTCCGGATCTCTACACTCACCATACGAGACACAGCAGTAATTTTACGTTGGTATTCTGTGAGAGGTGCTCTTCAAACGACGCATGACACAATTTTATTTAATAAAAATACCTTTGTTCCCCTATCGCTAAGCTCACCCGCTGCTAAAATAATAACTACTGGTGCATTTTAAAATTTTTGCAATTTTTTTTATATAAGAGAGGGCAAACGAGTATGCTGCTCACCTGGTGGTAAGTGACTGGTGACAATTGCAGTAGTGGATAAATTGTACTCTAACTGTACATGAAGTTTCATCACAACCGCTTTGGCCATTTTGAAGATTAACTCGAACAGACCACACAGACAGACAAAAAATTTTACAAATAGTTGTTCATGTCTTAATATCATGCAAATGACGCTATTCGTCATCAACATCATTAGCCCTTCACAAGTCCACTGCGGAACATAGGCCTCCCCCAAGTAATGTCGCAAAGCACGGTCCTGAACCACCTGCATCCATCGACTTCCTGCATGTCTTACCAGGTCGTCACTCCATCTAGTGGGGCTAGGGGGACGCCCTACACTTCGCCTCCCCGTACGAGGCTGTCACTCGAGAACCTTTTTTCTCATCGGTTGTCAGTTCTTCGAGCTATATGGCAGCCCATTGCCACTTCAGCTTACTAATCAGTTGGGCTATGTTGATCACTCCGGTTCTATTGGGATTTCTAAGTTTATCACGCGGAGAAACCTCGAGCATAGCCCTCTCCATAGCTCGCTGAACGACCCTGAGCGTCCTCGTACTCCGACACTCGTAATCCGATGTTACAGACAGACACTTTAATTTTATTTATATGTACATATGTATGGTGTATAATCTGTCAAATAACAGGTGTGGTGGGGATAGTGCTCGATTTCGCGTGGTGTGAGCCAGCGACTACATATGTAGGCGACCAGAGAGCAGCCGAAATTGCGAGACAGTTTCGTGTGAGTAGTAATAGAAAGAAACAACGTCACTCTACAACAAATAGTATAATACTCTGTGAGTTATTTACTTACACTGTGGTAACGGCCTACACGCAACCATATCATATGGTATTGTTATTTCCGTTTTGTTTTTTTGATGAGAGAAAAGCCCGTTGCTAAGCAATACTATGTTTGCTATCGCGCTGTCTTCTAGAGTTCCCGTAACTGAAGTGCGGTAAAATGTTAGTCCCGCATTACCAGACTACCATGTATTCTACTAGACGGGCAATTCAAAACAAACACAGTGTTATAACCACAGAAATAGTAATATTATTTCTGTGGTTACAGCTGTGTCTCGCGCGGGCGCTAGTGGGTATATGTCACAGCGCCACACAGATGTTGTGCTGTTTTTGGGCAAATACGAATTAACATTTGACAGCTCGGCGATGCAGTGGCTTAGCAATGAGTTGCGGCACAGAGGGCTACGTGTTTGAATTTCGCACGGAACAAGTATTTTTACATTTGTCTATTCTCATGAAATGTGTGCTCCACGCCTCTACGATACAGGAGAAAATCCTAGTGTAGGGGTGACATTTATCTAAGAGAATAAAAAAGAAGAGTTTCATACTTATCTAAAATAAACTTCAAATCTTGTTGACAAAGTGCGCACATAAATTGCAACGTTTTCTTAGTCACATTAAACAAAATCAGTGTTGAATTGTCGAAAACAACGTTCGCAGTTTACAAAACAAAAGACTAATCAACTCGCCCGCTCGCAGTCGACTAAAGAACTTACGGAGAATTAACCTTAACTTTGTGCGTATTTACATTAGTACCATAGTGTCCGTCTGGTAGTAAGTAGACTTCTATATCTTTGTGTATTACAACAAATGATGCCTGGTACCGATCTTCCTTGTGCTTGCCAAGCATTACGATTGCGGCAAATTCTCACTGCAACGATAAAGGCCTATATCCTTTAGCGGACTGGTGGTGATGATTAAAATTATGATAACAGCAATAGCAAAGATATTTTTAATAGAATAAGGGTGACAAACAAACACAGTCCACCTGATAGTAAGTAGATGCTGTGGATATATATATATATATATATATATATATAT
>DWHP01005584.1:0-11848 GCA_018247895.1 Parnassius honrathi | reverse complement strand
CTAAGGGTCGAGATGAGATTTGTATTCTTAATTCGTTGCTTAAATCTACTGTCTCTAAAATTTTTCACTTGGTCGTGTTTTTATGGCGTAAGGTAATTGCTCTATTCTGGTCTGACAAGAGGACAAAGGGAAAGGTCGGAAAGACCTTAGTCTTCGATAGATGAAGGTTTACCATTCCGTTATAGCATTTCAATACAGCATGTGACAAATAGCCCGTGTTTCCTGGGCGTTCAAATGTATTTATTTTTTTTTTTTAATAAGCAAAATAAACATGATAAAATCCTTAAAAATAGTTTTATTCAAAATCTAAATCAATGTTTAAAAATAAATTCCCGCTGGGTTTCTTGCTAGTTCTTCCCGGGACAGAGGTTTTTTCCGAACCCGTAGTAATATTATAAATAACTTTCAATAAGTATTTTTGTAATCTATGATAAATAAAAAATATTATACTCTATTGTAAGTCTCTCGAAAAGGCCAAACTGCAAGTTTTTCCTTATCACTATTTACTACTAACAAAAATCTAATGTGAACGCGTTCTGTTTTGTTTTCCGCTAAGTAAACACTAAATTCAATATACTTGTTCCATATATCAAGAGCACGGAGAACGCTGACTCGTGTTGCTCAAGACTGGTCAGTAATGGCACAGAACGCTTTGAGTTTTGTACAACAATATTCTTTGTTTGTCTCTGAAAAGGGAAGGTTGATCCATGACATCGTAGTAATGAGGCGAACAGACAGGTGGTTTGAATAGGTTCAATTGAATGCTTTGTGTAAACGGCCTCCTATATACGAAGATAACAATAGGCCGGTATTTTGCTCTAATTGAAGTGGCGTGTAGATTTTGTTAACTTTTTTTGTTAAAATTACATTACAAAGATTGAATAAAAGACATCGACAAATATGCCTATTAACGTATAGTAGCTGATGCTTAAGGAAGCAGAAACTTTATAAGGATAAAGGTCTATTTCCAGCAGCAGTTTTATGCGTGGTAGAGCCATGTGGCGGCTATATTACTGGTACAGTTGTGTAGAATGGTTCGACTCGACCAGGGCAGGACTATGCTCTCCAGAATATTAGCGTAAAATAAAAGCTTAATGATGCTGTGTTTGGTATAGTGAGTGTAGAGAACCGGAGACCTTTTTTATTATTTGATATTCCATTATTTATTTTTATATTCCATCTTATTCCCCACGGGTGACAATGCATCTGCATTTTGATTCGTAATTGAGGATAGATGTAGATGTTTATGCGTCACAGCAACCACTTACCACCTGGTCGACTGTGTGCTCACTTGGCACCCTTATCCTATTAAAAAAGCTTACTTTGAAAGCCTGTTTGGAAATATATGGTAAACAATATTTTACAATTTTTTATATCTTGTCTAACAAAGTTAAAGTTATTCTTGACTCTACCGGGCTTTCATCTTCATCACCATCCTTCTCATTACAGCTCCTCAATATCTGTATACTGTAAGACACATATACGCAGGTTACACAGACCTAACAATAGATCGCTTATAAGAGGATTACTTGTCGTAGTTTGCTAAGCTTAGCTGGCGGATTGGCAACCGTAGTTTTCTTTATCTTCAGTATTATGTTTGTATTACGTATTGTTTCGTGCTTTTGTATTATTACCGGGAAGACTCTGCCGTCCAGACCCTGTTCTGTTTCCTTCTGTCGTCTCTTACGAAACTCACGAGGCGATGTGGGCTGTGGATATTCTTGCACCGCCATACACGGCGTCAGCATTTTAATACCCGACTGCCCCAGAAGAAAGTTAATGTTTTTCGAGAGTTTGTACGTATGTAGGGTTGCCAGGTGTTAAAACCGAAAAGCTGGAAAGACCAGCGAGCTTAGTCGGACATTTTGGTAAAATGGCCAGACACTCTTAATTTTTCAGTCTTAGTAAAATTTTTTTTTTTTAAAAGTAAAACAATGTTTTTATCCTTTACTATAAAATCTTCTTAAATTCTAATGAGATAACAACAATCAAATAAATCAGTCTTCTTTATTATTGATCATTCAGTACTCATTACAACATAATTTCAATAATTGCTATAGTATGTATGTACATGTAAAATGTAAAGTAATTACCAAATTTGACAAGCCTTAACAGAGACAGGACCGTCTAATTAGGCCGGACACGCAACTAAAAAGCCTGACTGTGTCCGGCTGTATCCGGACGCCTGGCAACGGTATATGTATGTCTATTACATTGGCACGCTCTGTATCCTAAACAGCTTAATGGATTCTCACAAATAAGATATTCTTAGATTTGTCTTAGTATTGAGATTGACATAGGATTTAAATTTATCTCTTTTCAGTAAATGTTTTATGCAGTTGGGTTTTTCAAATTAGCATTTTTACCTATTTTACTAATGCAAATGTTACATTTTTCAAAACTTTGACAAAAACTTCTTGTCAATATAATTTAAGCTACAGAAACTGTTAAACTTAAAGTGGAGAAATGTCGTAAGCTTTAACTATGGATGCGAGATACGCAATTTGATTTCCTTCGATCAGTCGTGAAACTAAATTTCTTTTAGATTTTGAATGCTCCGTGATTTTTCTTGTCTACATTACTACGGTATTTTTGCATTTATTCGTCTTTCTGAGTTTTAAATCAATAAATGTCCTTATTAGGTATAATAATAGTTTTTTCGAAATTTAAAGAAGAAGGGCATATTCTTACTTCTATTATTATAATGTTTGATGTAAGACATGAATCTGAAATCTTTCCATGATAGAGCCACGCTGCAGGTATATTGAGGTAGGTAGCAAGAAATAACCGGCTCGATCGAGCCAACCACGACCACTCTCGCATATAAATACCAGCATGAAATAGCAGCTTAATGCCACTGTGTTTTAGTATGGTGAGTGCAGAGAACTGGAGACTCTTTTTACTCAAAACAGGGCATATTAGTTCTCAGGGACTTAATCAAGTATAAATATGGATGCGTATGGGCCACCGCATTCTCTTATCATCAGATGGATTGTGTGCTCGTTTGACAAAACCTTAATCGACAAAAAATGAAATATTTTCAATAGATTTTACTGGGGTTTTTATTCGTCAGTGATATCAAAACTCATTAATATTTAAGTTTGATACACATATATTTATGGAATAAAACTAATTTTACGGATTCTATCGCGTTAGATATCAACTTTTTTTACTCCCTGACGTTTCTGCCATTCTTCAGCGCCCGTGGTTACGGAGGGGGGGGGGGAATGAGGCTTTTGACGACCCGATGCCAGTTAACGAAGGCTACCTCTCTCTCTCCGCTCTCTATAGAAATTAGGATGTTTTTTAATTTCAATTCAGATTCAATAGCCTCGTAAATCGTCGGTGTTCTTTTATGAGTTTTTGTGGTCTATCGAATCTAATACAATGGTTGTGACGATCCTGAACATGTTGACATACGGCAGAGTTCTTGGAGCCTCGGTGCTTAGCGAATAAATTACGTAATATAATTGTGTATTGTAGGTTAATGAACCGTTGCGATGAATAATATGGCTTTTTGTGTAATTTTTTTGGTTTTGAATCAGCAATATGCGACCGCTTGTAGATACCGCGATCGAGGTGAAAAAACCGCGGACTATATTTTTCAAAGTGAGTAGATTATTAATATAACTGTAACAAACTCTGAAAGACAAGACTGCGTAAAATATTTTACTGAAATTTAATAATTATTTTTCATGTTAATAAGTCATGTGTAATATCCATGTCACACCGATGCCGTTGGTTGTTGGGAGCACTAACCTCGATGTTGTTGACAAGTATGTCTACCTGGGATAAGTAGTCCATCTAGGTAAGTCCAACTTTGACCTAGAGCTCAATCGACGGACTCAACTCGGCTGGACAGCATTCGTAAGATTGCGACACATCTTCTCGCCAGGCATACCTCAAAATCTCAAAAATAGATTGTACTTTAACGAAGAATTCCGTCTAGTCCTCATGGGTGACAACGCATCTGCATTTTGATTCGTAATCGAGGTTAGATGTAGATGTCTATGGGCTACAGCAACCACTTACAATCAGGTAGACTGTGTGCTCGTTTGTCACCATTCCTATATAAAAAAAGTACAACCAGCGCGTGTTGCCAGTGATGACCTATGGATCTGAGACGTGGTCCGTCACCGGCGGCTGCATGAGGAAGCTCAAAGAGCTCAACGAGCTGTGGAGACGGCTATGCTCGGCATATGTTTCTTTGCGTGATAAATTTATAAATAAGGAGATCCGCAGTACCTATAACTAGAGTAACCAACATAGGCCAAAGGATTAGCATACTGAAGTAGAAATGGGCCGGTTATATAGCTCGAAGAACCGATAACCGATGGGGAAAAATGGTTCTCGAGTGGCAGCCTCATACAGGCAGCCAAAGTGTAGGGCGTCCCCCCACTAGATGGAGTGACGACCTGATAAAACATGCAGGAAATCGATGGATGCTGTTGGCTCAGGACTGTGCTTTTTGGCATTCCTTGGGGGAGGCCTATGTTCAGCAGTGGACTTGTGAAGGGCTGTAATGATGATGAAGAACTTAAGATTAATAAGATTATACGTTTTAAAAAATTAAGTAATAATGGTTACTAACCACCTTTAAATTTTTATAGATCCTTGATTATCATTTAAAATGAAAATTGATTAGATCAACTTGGAGATGAATTTCAAAGACCTATTCAACATAACCAACTTGACATAGTTCGTCGAATTGTATTTTTCTTTCTCACAATATGGTGTCTCGTTGTGGCCATATTGAATTTTAATTACTATGATGTCTTTATTGACACAAATCGATCGAGGATTGAGACAAATCGATTTATGTAGGAATTATCGAAATCGGCCCACGCGTTTGGTCTGTAGAGCGCCACAAAGGAACAAAATACATATATATACACAGGGTTTTAACATAAAGAAAAATTCTTAAACATTTTGTCCTTTTATTTTTTATCTTTTAAATATTTTAACCGATTGTCATTCTTTAATATCTATACGCATGCACACATTAGAAAAGGTCGCTAGGTCGGCAAAAACATTATGAATTGAATCGCACATAGAGGAGCGCGCATACGCATAATTATTAGTTATATATAGTTGTTGCCAATAAATCATATTCTATTTGGGATTATTTCAAATAAAAGTAGATGCTGTATTGACTCGCATTTTCAAAAACTGCAATAACGGTATTTCATAATTTATTTAAACTTAAATATAAAACTTGGTTACACTTTGAAAAATAGCCTGGAATAGGCTGATAAGTACATTTAGGTTAAAAAGTAGAGGTGTAAAAATATTCATCGTTTTATTACACCCCGTGGGTATCGTAAGAAACCACACGGGGAACAAATCGGTAGACGGGCAGCAGCGTCTTCTAAATGAAAAATGACGGTTGCCAACTCACTTGCCGAGCGTGGTAAATGTCACCACACAAATGATTTTATTGGGCCTCTTTCAAAGTTTTCTATAGAGACAATAAAATAAGCCGGGAAGGCAAGGCGAGTGATGAAAAGTTGGGAATGTGCGCAGCGCTCCCGAGGAGAGGTGGGAATGCGACACGGTTTTTATACGGGTACGAATAATTACTACGAACTTAAATATATTCTTGGCTATAACATATTATTCTAAATGTAAATTTATTTTGATCGCAGCCATAAGGGACTACCGACTAAATGATTTTGGTTAGTTATATTTTCATTGATATAAATTACTAAAGTAACGTAAATACCAAAATACTGTAATTATAAACAGACACACTGTAAATCACTATATAGGTATGCATAAATATTCTTTCAAGGGAATCAATACGATTTAAATAAAAGCTTTTGACTCAATAATGTGTATAAGGATATCTATGATGCTTATGTTCAGCAGTGGACTTTAATAAGCTATAACTACAACTGTAAATACATTAACCTCAGCGTCGCGCGGTCGGGTGAAAAGAGACGTTTGAGATTAATTTGACTGACGAGTTCGGTTCGCGTAAAGCCTAATGTCTTAAGACATTAACAATGCAAGCAGTAATAAATTCCTAATGCGATCCCCTATTAGTTTTGGATTGTGATCATTTGTTATAACACCGGGAAACAGATTGCTTTTGTGAGCTACAGTAGACTGATTCCTCGTAATTATACTAAGAGACTAATTAAAATTCAAGACACGTTTTGATTATTCCGATATTGTACAGGGATTTGAAATGCAATAGCTGCCATCTTCTCGGGCATATTACGGAAACTTGGTCATTTCACTCAGATTACGTAACAAAGTGGGTAATAATTCAGTTTTTTTTTAATAGAAGAGGGGGCAAACGGGCATGTGGCCCACCTGATGGTACCACCACTACCCATAAATAACTACTACCGCAAGGGAATTGCAGCTGCCACCAACCTTTTATAAAATAGAAGGCTCTTTTCTTGAAGGTCTCCCTAAGACACATATGACACAAAAAAAAAGTCTGTTTGATCATAGACAATTAACAGTATCACTGAAAGTGAACGCAAACAATGAATGATTTATTTTAATCATCATATGTATTTATAACACATATTTTATATAAATTTTAGCTTTCCGCATTCCTTGTCAATATTACACCTTGACTATACCAAATCTCAAAGCCCTCAATGCGCACAATATTCTTCAAGAGAGCTACAAAGTTAGATAATGTTGAAACTTCTTGGAACAGTATGAAGGCAACTTTAAATGAACACTAGTAAATTGTGAAAAAAAAACTTTTGATAGCTACATTGAAGCTTAAACTGATTCTAAACGAAAAGCTCGAAATAAGGAACATGTTATTTATTTATAATATGGTAATTTGGAACGTCCAACCCAAATTTTATTCTGTTGACAGTATAGCGAGAATTTAAAATATTTACTGTCCTGTCTATCGCAAAATAATTTTTGTTTCATCTACTCTGTAAATTAATACGTTGACTAGAAACTTGAAATCCAATCTTAAAAGTGAATTGAAAAATGAATAGAAAAACAGAGTAGAGATTGTCACCAAATAATTTTAAAAGTTTCACACAAATAATTACTGACAGATTGACAGAAATAGTTGTGCTTGTGTTTGTTATCTAATGGTCCTTTTTCAATAGTATGTTGAGTGTATGTCGACATAAAAAAAGCGTTTGTTTTATATATTACTTGCGATCGGCTCGGCTTCGCGCGGGCGATTTCTGAACCTCAACAACAGCGCCACCAACCGAGTACGCACGTGTGTGTGTACACACACAAACACACACACACACACACACAAAAATTCATCAAAATTGGTCGAGCCAACTCCGAGTTTTTGCGAGACTAACGTACAGAAATTATTTTTTATATATAGAGATATATAACATATCTGTGTTTTATATATTCATGTGCAGTTAAAAGTGAAATACAATTTGTTCAATATATAAACCATTAAATACAGAATTTCGAGCACTAGGAAACTAAATACTTATAAATTTATAATTTATTAAAAACAAGTACTTGACATATTATACACCGTACATCCAAACATTTTTATTAAGGTGAGGCTTTGCTACAAACCAGTATATAAAACCAATAACAGTTACAGTCTATTAAAGTGTACCGCTAAATCTATATTCATATATTTCTTTACAGTATTTTGATATGTTACATTTTAAAGTATTTGAGAGGTTTTAATCGCAGCTTGAGATACTATAATCATCTACTTTCTAGTCGATGACGAGGGTATCTCAAGGCACATTATCTTGAGGTGCACATGACCATCGGTTCTAATAATATTTCAAATGCGCAGACATCGCCTACAGGCTGCCTCATACTGGGGATATTTACCATAGATGTCACGCTTGGTATGCGGGTTGGCAACCGCAGTTTTTATTTTTAATCCTTATTGGAAAAACGTTGCTGCCCATCTGATTTGTTTCCCTCTGTCGCCTCTTACGACACCCAGGAAATTATATGGGGTCCTGCAGTACCACTACGCGGAAATTAAATAACATAACTACCTAGAAATGAAAATTAAGTGATATTTTGGGAACATTTCTTGGAATTATTAAAAAAACAAAGTGTACTACGTATACAGTATTATCTTCTATAAAAGTTATAATTTGTGTTAAATAACTGACATTTAACAAAGCCCTGCGACTCTCTAGAGAACTGAACGTTGTTTCAGAAGCCGCAACAAATTTGATCAGCAATATGTGTTAAACATTTTTGAAATAGGACTTTATTACGTTCACGGATGGTTTAATTTGTGATAACACGTTATTTCATCGTTTTAAACATTTTAGAGCCGACTTCCCTTGTCTTAAAAGTACGAGACAAGAAAATGGATTTCGAAAGCCCAATTAATTTATCAAAATAAACACGTCTATTGCTACAAAGTTTTTTTTAAGTGGCTTTCTTATTTAATTCTGCACGGTTAGGGTATAACATCCTAGTGGCTATCACTAACTGCTTGGGTATCAAACTGAAATGCCTCGTTTCTAGTAAAAATGGTCTCCGATTCTCTACAGTCTACATGAGAAACACAACAGTATTGAACTGCATTGTTTTTATTTTACACTAATATTTTGTAAGAGCGTGGTCCTTCCTCTGTTTAGCCGACCCGTTTGTTCTACGACCATAATATAGCTGCAGCGTGGCTCTACCACGTATAAAATAGATTGAATAATTATGAAATCTTAACAAACGTACTTTTGCGTATCCTATCAACACAATCGACATTCTCAAAACCGTCACTACTATTATACTCGTAATACAACGGTTTTTCAAAATGTTTAGAAATGAAACGAAATGAAATGAATGATTTTTAATTAATATAGAATATTACTTATTGAATTACATAATACTTATTGAAAGTATTTTTCTAATTCAATTATATTCAGATTTTGCGGGACTCTTCCGCGATAGCAATTATGATCCCGCATTGTACTTATTTGGAAAAGAGTTTAAGAGTACGCTCTATACATACAAAATGAGTCGCATGCCTTATGTACTCGTATTTATGTTTCGTTCCGTAACTTCGACCTCGGACTTCAAAAAAAAAAATATAAATATCTGCCACGTCTAGTGCTATTTAGCTGTGATTTAACGATATTCTAGACTACAACCCCAAAATTATTTATTTAATTTTTTAACACTTTTTTGTACAAAAATTACTAACGACTGACTTAATGTCATATGACAGTTTATAGCAGCCACATTTTATTTTATAGAATACGGGACAAACGAGCATGCGGCTTACTGATGGTAAGTGTCGACCGCCGCCCACAAACAACTATAACACTGGGAATTGAAGGTGCGTTGCCGCCCTTTAAAAACGAGTGGTCTCTTTTCTTCAAAGCCACTAAGTCCGGAAAAATCGCTGGTAGTAGTCAATTCCAAAATGAATTTGTACACGAAAGAAAACTTCTAGTAAAAAAGTGGTGGAAAGTGGTGGGTGCTGATCGTTTTGAACAATTATTCAGAGCACTCTCGTGGTAGATTTTATTGCATCTACCAAAAGTTTATATTAAAAGAGGTGCATCATCTCTTCGAAGTGCCAGCTAGTCCAGCCAAGAACTCGGTCGTTGACAATTCGAGGCGTTCTGCGCTTGATGTAATCAAGTGGAAGGAGCTGACACTGAGGTTCTCCAGCTCAGAGATGAGAAATAGTCCCTAGTATATAGTATAGTATATAGTTGCAAGTGGTGTGCCGGAAGTACTGTTAAGCTCTACAAGGCACGCCAAGATTTCTTTTTTTATTAAGAAGAAATCTTGGCGTGAAAATTATTTGATATGTCGACGCCGAGCTAGCTGAGGCAATTGGAGTAGTGCTCAAAAATTGAGAAGAGGTAGCTGTGATTTTTTTTACAATATTCTGAATAAAAATACCTATAAGAAAAATACGATTCATTAAAGCGATCATAAAATTAACCATCCCTAATTAGTATTACAGCGAAGGAAATTCGTAACTATCCTTTAGGGATTTCTATTAATAAGACTCTTATAAAGACAAAAAGCGCAAAAAAAAAATGATCGTCAATAATTATTCCACTGTGTTACGGTAACGTGTAAAATGATATTTTATTTTAGAAATGAACCCTAAAACAGAAACAAGTATTTCAATATCGAAGACAGCAAAACTGTACTAAAAAAACTAGTACAGTTTGGCTGCAATACTTTAACTAAATAATTACTAAAAATATTTGCTTGTAATATGTATAATGAGTAAATAAAATAAAAATACGATACGCGCAAACAAAATAATCTTACCGTGATCTTAACGTGTGGTGGCAGTGAAAGAATATCCACTACCCCATATCATCTAGTGTAAAAGGCGGCAGAGGGACAAACAAATCAGTAGATGGGATGCAGCATCTTCCTAATAACTACGAAAAATAAATATTGTAGCTGCCATCCAGCTTGCCAAGCGTAGCAACCGTGGTGAATATCCCCATGTGACGATCTATGACGGAGTGCTCAGCAGTGGACTTTATTGTTTATTTATTTATTCACAATAATAGACTTAACCTTGGGACTAATGTGCCCACCCTTTTAAGTAACTTCGCATTACAAAATACTACAAAAAATTAAGACAGCAAAGTTACAATAGCTTATATGTCGCAACAAATAATGTCTAAAGGTAATATTAGTAGGCTGTAACGTTAGCTATTACGTCAATGTAATAGGTAAAAAGTTTTTATTTATTAAATATTTGCGCATTAGACTCGGCAATTAAACGCCAAATTAGTAGGATGTATTTCGTTCTTTAGTTTCAATATGCTTATTAACTTTAACTATTCAAATAGCATTTGTAATGTAAAATTATTTTGTACATGTTTTGGCAAATTAACAATTAAAAAAAACATTCTTATCATAATGAAAAAAAACTGTAACCAAAAACTTATATTAACATACAGTCCTACACCCGGTATAGTGCCAAGAACGATGGCTGCGTTTCCTCGCTGAATGGCTGTACTTAATCTTTGAGCGAGAAAATAACCAGCCCTCTTATCACCAGCAGCGATGACCAGTCGCAGACACAGTTCCTTTATGTAAAATATATTTTAAGCATGTGTCAGAGTTATGCTGCAGATATATTGTGATAGTAGCACGAATGGGTGGACTTAACCAAGGAAGCTTTTCTACGCTCTCACAGAATGCTAATGTAGAATGGCGTATTATTGTATCTAATTTATAGATAAATGCCAGCGTAAAATAACAGCTCAATGCTGCTGTATTTCGTATTGCACGTGTAGAGAACCCGAGACTCTTTTTACTGGTAAAGAGACATTTCGTCTTAGCCCTGAGTGTTGACAACGCATCTTCATTTTGATTCTTGATCGCGGATAGATGTGAATACCTATGGGTCACAGCATTCACCTACCATCAGGTGCTCTATAAATATCTCTAGTACTATTCACTGGTCCAAATAGCAATTAATTTTAAAACATTTTAGTTGACCGCATTGATACACTAGTTGGTTAGATATAAGTAGTAGGTAATTTCAGCTGTTTACATATAGGTCTCGAATACGGCGGGTAAATTCGACCCATGGGAGAAAACTTAAAGGTCGGGAAAGTTCAAATTACCGTGCTGCGAAATTATAGATTGTTTTTCTTTTCATTCACCGCTTATACTAGAAAAAACATAAAGTAGTTTTAAATTTTGTTATTTCTACTATAATAAGCTCCTATTCCTCGATTACACTGCGAAAATTTAAGATTATTCAAGGGATTTTTGTAAGAAAATGTGTGTAATCTCTGCTTATAATAAAACTGTAGACAGTTTTTCTCGTCGGTTTGTCTGTACGTTTGTGAAAGCTGATTTCCTGTACGGCCTGCACTCGATAAAGAGTACAATAGAATGGAATAATTTTTATTGCATATTAATT
>DWHP01005583.1:0-11848 GCA_018247895.1 Parnassius honrathi | reverse complement strand
GATAGATGTAGATGTCTATGGCCACAGCAACCACTTACCATCAGGTGGACTGTGTGCTCGCTTGTCACCCCTTTTCCTATAAAAAAAAAACTTTCAACAATTTTATTTTTTTACTTTATATAAAAATATAAATATCATTTTGCTGCGAGTAAGATATCTCATGATTCTCCGCTTCGGACATAACATGTATAGCTGAGAAATTAAATTGTTTATGAATCAGAAGTCGCAGTTATTTAAAAAAAACCATTTCCTCTTGCCCTGCGCTTAAACTCTAATATACTGCCGTTTGAGTTGCATGACGATCGCACCCGAATACACATAAACAACTTTGCCGCTCCATAAAAAGAGTTCTGTTTGCTTATTATGCAAGCCGCAAACAGGTCTATAGCAAGACAAATAGTGTCTATGAAATGACGCTACGTGGAGAGTAGGCCGACTGAGGTAGGGCCACGCTCTCACAGAATACCATTATCACTTATAATGATTACTTACATATGATGAAATATTTTTGCTTATCACTGGAAACGAGAGAGGCATACCATCTTGTCCTCAGTGGTGACAACGCTTTTGGAATCTTAATAGAGGGTAAATGTAGATGTCCATGGGCCATACCATCCCGTACAGATGGACTGTGTGCTCGTTTGTCACCCTGTACCTATGTACAAAAAATGAACGTTTTATGATTTATCTATTAGGTCACGTGTTAGCATTTTAAAATATTTCTTCGAATAATATCACAAATTACTAAAATTAATAAAACAATTTCCACATTCACCACAGCTCAAAAGTATTTAGTTTAATTAACTAAAGTTTAATTTTTTTAACCAGTTTAATTTTTTAACCGTCTAACGAATACCATAAACTCAAAGTAACTACTAAAATGTCGTCTAAATAGTTTAATTTAAAAAATAAATCTAATTCGCCTACCATTACGGAGGAAGTTTTTCCCAAATTTATATGTGAAGTTTAACCCCTGAAATATAACTATTAAATAAAACTGTTCATATAATAAATCTGTAGTAAAAATTGTGTATTCCCGATTCATGCATAAACTACTGGACGGATTTCCATGAAATTTGGTGTCTAGGCAGCAAATAATTGTTTACATAGGTATAGGCAACGGTTTTTTATGCTTACGAGCTTTGATTATATACCTGTTGTATAAAATCAAAGTTTATGAGAGAGTAAAAAAGAAGGGTTACGTTTTCCTTTTTTAAAAGTTTTTTGTCGTAATGGCTGTTGATGATTCTATTAGACATAAAAAGGATTTAGCTATACATATAATAAGTCGATAGACAAGTGTGTGTGTGTGTGTGTGTGTGAAAATGATAGTCATAGTGGCTCCCATCAGAAACGGCAGATGTCTGCCTGGCTAGGTAGTTATATAATATATTATTTATTTATCGATTTCCATGAAGCGCGGTCAGGATCATCACTATAAATACACACTGATCGTCAGCTTTTCTTTGAGTATAAAAAAAAATAAAGTTCTTATTATGCAAAATGTTATCACTAGTTAACAATTCTAACAAACGGAAGAATCTCATCATATACTTATTTATTTAGTCTAAACAACTTGTGAACTATAACGTTGCAGTTTACTCACCACCTTAACTAGATTCACGACCCTCTTGCCCCTGAATCGAAAGACAATGCCTTATCAGGGGTCATAACAATTTGGTCAGTACTCACAATAAAATTAGATATAGATTATATTTAATAATAGAGGTGATAATTATAGAGGTTAAGGCGATGTCAAGCGCGAACTATGTCAATATTTGTATTTACGTGCTCTCAGTGTCGCTAAAGCGTACTTTATCTTTGTAATTAATAGCTTTTGTCGATAATAATGATTGTTGCTGCGGATGTCTCCTGTTGCTATCGGATAATTTGTTTTCATCTAATTGTTAACCAGTTCTGTCGTAAGTGAGATTTTAGTTTATTACTTGATAGATAATTCAATTAAAATAGTTTTGGGGTGAATGGAATGAAAGGCATTGATTGCACAAATGGTAAAATAAGCATCTCAAAAATTACCATACCTCAAAAATCTACAAATTAAAGAGACATGTGAAGCACCTGATGTGCAGATCGAAAATTAATAAAGCAATCGCAGTTACCAATACATCTGCCAAGCGTGGATATTGCTTGTTTGTTTAAATACACACATATAAACATGCACTCGCACTCGTCAGGCATACCTCAAAATCTCAAAACTAGATGTACAACCAGTGCATGTTGCCAGTGATAACCTATGGAACTGAGACGTGGTCCTTCACTACTGGCCGTTTGAGGAAGCTCAAAGTCACTCAGCGAGCTATGGAGAGGGCTATGCTCAAAGTTTCTCTGCGTGATAAACTTAGTATGGTGATATCCGCAGTAGAGCCAGAGTAACCGACATAGCTCAACGGATTAATAAGAGGAAGTGGCAGTGGGCCGGCCATATAGCTCGAAGAACCGATAACCAATGCGGAAAAAGGTCGTCCTCCCATTAGATAGAGTGACGACCCGGTAAGAGCGTGTCTTACCAGGAAGTCGATGGATGCAGGTGGCTCGAGATTGTGCTTTGTGGCATTCCTTCGAGGTAGCCTACGTTCAGCAGGGGACTTGTGAAGGGCTGTAATGATGATGAATGATTATAAACTTACACGCTCGTCACAGGGACAGTGGTAATCAGCGACTACGAACTGTTTCGAACGGCCATTTAACACGTTTCTGACACACCTCTCGCCGCTCTCACATCTATAACGTACATGCTCGTCGGAGAAAGTTGTTCAAAATAGGTTGTTTATATCCATAATTTGTTGCAAATATTCCCCATAAGAGGCGATCCGTTGTTGGCCTATGTTAAGCAATGGCATTTTGACGGGTTATTAAGAATGAATGAATATATAGATCATGAAATGCTTTTATCACTTCGATGTAGGTTTTGCACTCGCTTATATAAGTACCTACGTGACTGCCTCGTTGGTCTAGTGGTTATAGTAGTGCGACTGCTGGTCATGATGTCCGGGGTTCGAATCCTGAGTCGGGCCAGAAAATCAATTATTGAGTTTTTCCGTCAAGAAATTCTCAGTAGCTGCCTGGAGTCATGAAGTTGGCGGTGTCTCACACCCGTGCCTCGGAAAGCACGTAAATCCGATGGTCCTGCGCCTGATATCTCTCCGGTCGTGTCGGTTTACCGTCCCATCGGATTATGATAGTGAGGGAACAGAGAGTGCACCTGTGCTTGCGCATACACTTGGGCACTACAATCCTGTCCCGCGCCGATGGCTAGTCTCCGTTGAGGCAGACCGCCGTGACCGAAATTCGTTCTGGAGGACATTATATAAGTAAGTGTTCAATTGTATTGAAACGTAATTGATAAGTACTTAGCTGTAGTTTGACATTAACATTAGATTAACATTTTGCAACTTAAGCGAATAAGACACAATAGTTAAACAATTGAAATGTTCATTTATGAAGACAGTGAAATAGTTAAGTTTCGATCTTCTGAAAGCTTACGATATTGATGTTACTAGAAAAGTAGCATCAAAATACGTTTATTGCGTAAAAAGGGAATTCCCGAAAGTCTTATTACATATTAAGGCATCAGAAGTCGGTTTTCTAACAAAGGGCCTTAATACTCTTCCCCGGGTTTTGGAATATAAATAAGACAAATGCCCGACCATTGTCCCCCGGGCGTTTTACTAATTAATCGCTCGTGTTAATCGCCATCGCTTCAGATTGAGACGTGAACGCGTAATGTACCTCAATCTATCTCAGTTATGGCTGTGTCGACCATTTTAGACGGATTGTGTAAAAGGCGTAAGCGGGTACCTAAAATTAATTGTAATTAATTTACTTTAACATAGACTGTACCATTGATAATGAAACGTTGCATTATAGTAACAGATAAAATGACCCCAGTCATCATCATCAGCTGCTAAACCGTCCACTGTTGACGTAGACCTCTCGCATTGTTAAAACTATTAGCCATAATTAGCCGACTTAAAAAAAAGAAAAGTTTTATATATGTTACTCCATATCTTCGTCAATTGTGGACTGATTTTAATAATTTTTGAAGTGAAAACGTCTTTAGCGGCGTTGTACACTTTTTCTATACTGGGTAAAAATTGGGTAAAAAAAACTCGCGTCAGGTCACGTGTCCTGTTCGAAAATGCGTAAGACGGATGAAGAGAGACAGCGGGCGCGGCGTAAGAGAGGAAGTATCCCCCTCTCTTTCTACGGCGTGAAATTGTATGCCTGCGCTTGATTTCTGAGAGATAAACTTTTAATGTAATATAAATTGTCACGCTTGTGTACGATAGCGCAATAAATAAATATTGTATTCTATCACATAAACGATAGTACTTTTATACTGATAATTAAAGCAATTCGCGCAAAATTATTCCCTTACCATTCCAAAATATCAATAATGCACAACGTTAATATTCGAGTTTTCACTTCAGCCGGCACTCCCGGAGTGCAACCCGTCGTTTTTTTTATAGCATAGGGTGACTAACGAGCATACAGTCCACCTGATGGTGAGTGGTTGGTGTAGCCCATAGACATCAACATCTATCCTCGATTACGAATCAAAATGCAGATGCGTTGTCGCCCCTGAGGACTAAGATGAAATGCCCATACAAACCACAGCAGCATTAAGCTTATTTTACGCTGGTATTCTATGAGAGCGTGGTCCTTCCCCGGTCGAGCCGACCCATTCGTGCTACAACTATACTACTAGTATAACTGCAGCGTGGATCTACCACGGATAAAAAGATGACGCAATGTATATAATGGGAAATCATTACATCGTGATAACACAAAATACGAACTTGACAACGTTATCGCTCTTATAGCCGTCCGCGTTCATAGATTTATAATATTATGTACTTTATTGTTACGTAGGTAGATAGCGTTAATACAAAACAAGCCCTCAATGAGATTTTAATGACAGAAATATTTCTATTTTGTATCGAAGCAGATAGTCCTCAATCGATTATGACGTGCGGTAACTCTACATCCTCGATTCACTCAAATTGGCTTTATCGAACGTATTTTTTTAACATTTCAAATGTAACAAATATATATCTCTGACTGGGAATTAAATAGAAACTTAAATTCTAATTAAAATATAAAAAAGAATAGGAAGTAGACTGTAAACTTTGGACTAGGAGAAGAAGGATGACCCAATTTTTGATTAAGAGTTCGTTCGGTTAAGTCGACTTCCAAGCAAAGACTACTTGCCTACTTCTGCCGCCAAACAACACCACCGCTGCGTTCTAGTTCAAACGGTAACAGATATAATTACAGACCATGAGGTATTTAATCTTAAAGCTCAGGGGTGGGGAACGAACATATATTCTAAAAATTAGTAATTTTTGGTCTATAATTATAAATGTTGTTAATAACTTATACGTTATAGAGCCATGCTGCAACTATATTAGTAGTGTACAGTTGTAGCATGAATGGTTTGGCTCGACCGGGAAAGGGACCACGGTCTCACAGAATATCATCGTCAAACTTAACGCTGCTGTGTTTCATATGGTGAGTGTAGAGAACCGAAGACCCATTTTACTGGAAACGAAGCATTCCATCTTAGTTTTTAGGGGTGACAACGCGACTGCATATTGATTTGTAATCGAGGATGGATGTAGTTGCCTATGGACCGCAGCATCTACTTACCATCAGGTGGACCGTGTGCTCATTGGTCACCCTATCTTATAAAAAACACTTGGCAACAGCGCCACCTATCATAACTATAAACTATCGTCTCGCCAAAAAGTTACACGACTACTAACAGACGCAGCAACGATATAACTTAAATGGTATCTCAAATGTGTATATTATATTATATTTTAAGAATTGGAAATTGGATTCAATACCCTCGACAGGAGATGTGTGTCTAAGTAATGTAAAGTAAAATCGTAAGCCATGTAGTGTAGTGGCGGTGCGGTGTAAGAATATCCACTAGCCCATATCATCCCGTAGCTGTGAAACAAATCTGGAGATGGACAGCAGCGTCATAGTAATAACGAGTAAAAAAAAACTCTCGCTTGCTATGCACGTTAACTATGACAAATACTCCCCCTATATGACAATTTATGGTGGAGGCCTGTGTTCAACAGTGGACTTTAATGTTTTTTTTTTTATAGAATAAGTGTGACATACTAGCAGTCTGCCTGACGGTAAGTGGATACTGTGGCCTACAGACATCTACATATATCCTAGATTATGAGTCAAAACGCAGATGCGTTTTCATCCCTGAGGACTAAAATGGAATGCCTCGTTTCCAGTAAAAAGATCTTCGGATCTCTACAATCACCATATGAAACACAGCAGTACTAAGCTGCTATTTTACGCTGGAATTCTGTGAGAGCGTGGTCCTGCCCCGGTCGAGCCGACCCATTCGTGCTACAGCCATAATATAGCTGCAGCGTGGCTCTAGCACGTATATGCTGTAACGGTAACAACCTAAATTGGCAAAGCAGTTCAGAAGTTACACGACTACTTAAATACGCAATAACGATATGGTATGGTATTTCAAATATTTGTATATATTTTAATAATTAGAAACTACATTCAGTACGTCTACAGGCTATGTACGTCCAAGAAATATATGTAAAGTAAAATCATAAACATGGTAAGCTCACATACGTTCCACAACTGGACACAGGCTTCCTCTCCTTTGGGGGAGGGTTGTGGAGCAATAAGCCCGTTACTCCAGTCATGTATATTTGATATCTCAAACATACTGATTTTCTCACGAAGGAAACCCTTCACTGAGAGATAAATCAGCAGTTAAAATTGATTTTCAAATCAAGCCTCAAATAAAACAACATAATTTTATTAAAAATTGCTATAATTAAAGATTCAAAAGTAACAAATAACAATCGTTAAGTGCCTTCCCCATAGACTGCTACTCTTGAAGGCATATTTGCCATTATTCCCACGGTTGGCCAACAATAATTATTAATTACTTTGAGTAGCTATCAGGAAGATGCTGCGGACTGTCTGCTTAATTTCCATCGGTCGTCATAAGACATACGCGAAGATATGAAGTAATGGAATTTCTAGCACCGCCACTACATGGCTAGATAAGAACCAGAATTCTATGAATATTCTATGAGTGAATTTCAACGAATTCCGTTTTGTTACTTACCTCTTAACAACCGCATAAGTAGCACCAACAGTCAACCCAAGACTAAAAGCTCCCATCCATAGCAGCGACATATTTACTGCAATTTATTGATACAGGGAAAAACTAGACTTCACCAAGCGAAACCTAGTATCATCACTTACACTTTTACACTCTTTACTTTATCAATGTTACAAAGTTGACAACTAAAAATGTAATGATTAACTGAGATTTATAATGATTAACTTAGATTTACAAGTTTCTGTTAAACGCGAGTGTGTAGGTGATAAATTCAAAATAAGAACCGATTTTAACACACGAGTTTAACCAGCGAGCGTTAACCAACGAGTCACAATCACAATCACGATCACGAGCGATGCACAGAGTGCCTTTATAGCTTGAGCAATTTTACAATATAATCTTGAAGTTCCCCCCGCTCCCTTGACTCCCATTTCTAACTTTACAGTATTTTTTTTTTCAAGTCAGCAATAAAGCGCAGCAGGTAGTAGGGCAAAATCATTTTATAGCTTTTTAATATTAATGAAGGATAACAGAGATATTCTTCAAATAATGTTATACGTTTTTTTTAATTAGCTACATTTTTTACATTTACATTTAATCACCTACATTTTTAATTTGCTACATTCATCTCACTGAATACCAGCGTAAAATAGCAGCTTAATACTGATCTGTTTCGTATGGTGAGTGCAGAGATCCGGAGACCATTTTTACTGGAAATCAGGCATTCCATCTTTGTCCTCAAGGGTCACAACGTATCTGCGTTTTGATTCTTAATCGAGGATAAATGTAGATGTCTATGGGCCACAGCATCCACTTACCATCAGGTGTAAAACCATTCTTCATCGTACGCGAGCAAACCGAGTTCCATAATTGATGCTACTATCTGTTACTTTTATTTAAAGAGCTATTTTGTTACACGTTCGTGGTTTTCATTATATTAAAATAATTTACGGTCCACCTGAATAGCGGGTACAGCAGACTACGGGCACCTGTAGCCAACTTTAATTACAGAAGACTTTAGCTGCGTTATCACCTTTGAAGACTAACATAAAATGCTTTATATCTGTAATTAAACTATCTCTCTATACGCTTCATACATATTAGAAGTTCAAAAACTGCTTGGCGGTAGAAATTGTTAAGACAATAATACCTATCCGACAGACTCTTAGCCAGAAAAGATATTCTTTTTTTTACTTCTCTCCTAGGTACACATCTGAGATTTTAAATGTACCATTAACATAGGTATAATTTGCGGCACATAAATCTAGCGCTGAATGAAACATGGAAGGAATAGCTACGAATTTCGTAACAGTACGCGTAACGGAATGCGACTGGAGAGCCAATCAGTGCGTGCGAACGATACGCACAGCCAATCATATTCAATAATACCCAATACGGCGAATTATGGGCAATAACGGTCATCGCTGGACTTTCGTGCCGCGAGTTGTACTGCTGTATTGTACACCTATCTACTGCAATGAAAATGAAAGAGACGGAAATAAGATGATGTCGATGTCTTTACGTGGTAGAGCCACGCTGCGGCTATATTATGGTTGCAGTACGAATGAGTCGGCTAGATCGGGTTGGACTACGCTCCCACAGAATACCAGCGTAAAATGGTAGCTTAATGTTATTGTGTTTCGTATGGTGAGTGTAGAGCACCGGAGTCCCCTTTTACTGGAAATGAAGCATTCTATCTATGTCCTCAGGGGCGACAACGTATCTGCAATTTGATTCTTAATTGAGCATACTCGTAAATGTAGGCGTCTGTAGGCCACATCATCCACTTAGTATCAAATAGACTGTGCGCTCCTTTGTGACCACATTCCATAAAAAAGTCAGACGCACATAGACTGTAACCTTAAACGTCCCATTGCTACTGGTTTTTCTTAATATTTAAGAAAGTAAGCAGAGCGAAAAACATGCCTCGCTCCAGTGGACGTTAGCAGACTTAACATGTCTACAAAGTATATTTTCAATGTTTCATTTCACCGATCGTCGAACCAAAGTAAACTTTATATACCCTTGTACACAACAAGTTCTGATATTCACATATTCGTACCTTATATTTATGTTTCGTTAAAGTTGGTAGATGTTTATTTTTTTTCACTAAATACGACTAATTCTAGAACATAAAAGCATGTGAAGGTTAAATTAAATTACGCATCTTAAAAATTAAGCAGCCTGTTACTTTTATATTGCGCATAGTTCCGAGGCGACACAGTATTTTAGGGCATTACAATTTATTTTCTATCATAATCTACAATAATTGCTTCTTACAGCATCCTTGAAAATTACGCAAAATGATACAACACAAACGATTTGGCAATTGTAGGCAACTAACTGTGAGAAGAAGCAAATTCGATGGTACCGGTGAGTATCGAATGCAGATTAGTAATATATAGAAGTTCTTTTCTGTCTAGGCGTCCGTCTGAGTAGACACCACCATCTATAACATCATATTAGACGAACTCTTGAAGCTACCTCTACCAGGTAACGCTCATTTGCAAGAATTTGCTGATGGTGTGCTCCTTTGGTGAAGGCTAACTCAAAAAGTGAACTAGAAGAGATAACATATTAAACATTAAAAGACGTTGTTACCTGAGGATAAATGCAAAATTAGGGTTCGGACCCCTCAAAACTCAAGCAATTGCATTCACATCACAGACAAAACAGAGTACATACAAATGAATGATATGGTCATCTCTATCACCAAAGAAAACAACAAAACTCAATCAATTGCATTCACATTACAGGCAAAACAGAGTACATACAAACGAATGATATGGTCATCTCTATCACCAAAGAAAACAACAAAACTTAAGCAATTGCATTCACATCACAGACAAAACAGAGTACATACAAACGAATGATATGGTCATATCTATCACAAAAGAAAACAACAAAACTGAGTACATACAAAATACAAATGAATGATATAGTCTTCCCTATCACCAAAGAAGTCTTCTAGGTATCATAAAAGATGAAAGATTAAGTCTCATAAGTTATTCTAAATATATAATCATTAAAGTCACTAAAGTTATCTCTTGCAAAATTTTAATTTTAAGATGTTCAGTTCATGAAATTGTCATCAAATTAAATGCGTAAATTAACTATATACTAATAAGAATTTTATAATAAAGTACGCCGTGGAACTAAGTATGTAAGTAAGATAAAAAGAGGGTTTTCTCTTAGATGACTTGCTGCGCCATAAACAGTTGTGTGCAATGCACAGCTTTTCCGCCCTCCTTTAAGAAAGAACATCACACGTTTTCTATTCTTTGCTATCTTAAGTCGATCTACATACGTATGTTACTGTAGAATTATGAATAAGTATATTGTATTAGTTATATTTTAAGTGTTAAAATTTCACATTGGTAACTAGTAACTACTTGTTAAGACCTTTAAAGCCGTAAATAACTTTGTACAAGTTACTTATAACGCAAGTTTTGAAGACGAGTGTGTATTTTGATTCAAGGTTATTTTTAAGTATTTCAACATATTTATTTTTATTTACTTTCAATTCCTAACGTACTTAATTAACCAATGTTTGCGTAAATAAAAAAATAATTTATTAAAGCCTATTTTAAGTCCACTGCTGAACTAGGCCTCCCCATAAATTGCCTCACAGGGATTTTCCAAAGCAAAATCAAATAACATTAAAAAAACATTCAAAAAAATTACAATTTTATTTAATTTTTGTTTATTAATTCTTGATTGGTGATTTTGCACGGCAATGAACGTATTCCGTTTCGGAGAAAGTGCAGTATTTACTGCACTCTGGTCATGAATCATGATTAAAATATCAATTGGTTTTTGGCTTGAATTTCATAGTACGCGAGCAAACCGGGTTCGATCCCCGCCGGCATCAATGAAATTGTTATATGCAATTTTAAGTGCTGATTAACCACGTGCTCGGCGTTGAAGGAAAACATCGTGAGGAAACCTGCATGTCTGAGAAATAAGAAAAAAACGTTTTGAAGACGTGTGAAGTTTGCCAACACGCATTGGGGCAGCGCGGCGGACACTTCCTTGCCCTGAAACCCTCTCAGAAATGAAGGGAGGCCTGTGCCTGGGCCAGCAGTGGGACGTGTAAACTTAAATTTTTTTTACTTGGCTACTTAAGCCTACTGATAGACATCTGCAACCAACTTTAAACAGATGCGTTGTCACACCTAAGGACTGAGATGGAATGCCGTACAGCACGTAATTATCGTCTCAATACGCTTCTGGCCGGAGTACAGTAATGGTGGTAGTTCTATTTGAAAGTCGAAATAGTTAAGAGGATGGTATCTAGCTGGACCTTATCCAGCTGGCTAGAACTTCTAGGAACTAAAAGAGTCTTAATACATAGTGAAACGTTATGGATAACAATTTAAGGCGCTACTCTTAGCGAATGACCTTGAGCGTTCCGTGTCATTCTTCCTATTCCACCCACTCTCGCTTTATTTAAATCAAAATGTTTATTAATAAATTGCCTATCCATTACTGTCAATCGCAAAATAAAACAAAGCTTACGTTATGAGGAGATGCATATTATCAATAATTATTTCGCATTTCTGTGGTTTAGTTGTAGGAAGAATCATCAAGTAGGAGGAATATAAAGTCAATTAATTTTTTGAAAATATATTTAATTAATAAAAGTATGCACCGTTGTTATTTATACACTTTTCATCTCGTAGGTAATTCATTGATCCCTTTACA
>DWHP01005582.1:0-11848 GCA_018247895.1 Parnassius honrathi | reverse complement strand
CCCTCCCCGGTCGAGCCGACCCATTCGTGCTACAACTATACTTCTAATATAACTGCAGCATGGCTCTACCACGTAGAACATGGAGCAAGGAACAAATCATTTGTTTTTGTTTATTAAATTCACTGAAATGTAAATGTATGAAGATGTCGAATTTTTGAACTCCAATAAAACCAAGGACAATGACCCTACAGCTTTGGTGTCGTAATAATAAATACTCAGGGGGACAATTTCTAACGGAATACAGCATATTTTTTTTATTGGCCGGCACTTTCATATTTGGACCAAAAATGTATGAAATCCCGATGATGTCATTTAGGTCCGCCACATACATACGGAATTCCGTTTCGAGATTCCGTTTCCGAATTTCGATTCGGGATTCCGAACGCAGCAAGTCCATATAAAATCAATGACCCGCCACGCACGTACGGTATTTTTCCGTACGGAATTATCTCCGATTCGACATTTAGTATGACTGCCTGTGCGTTCGGAATCCCGAACGGAAAAAAGCCGCTCCGAACGCAGGTCTTCCGTAGATTTTGTATGAGTCGCAACTCGCAACACACATTCGTAAATTCCGTACGGAACGCACCCAGTGTGGGTCGCACAACCGAAGTGAATGGGTGATCTAGTACATCGAGGATTATATTTTTCATTATGAAGAATACTTGTTGTGTCCCGCATAGGGAAAGCAAACTTATTAATTTCATATTACATACATAGTTTTCCAAAGACAGATATAGGACTCTAGTGTTCTCTCACTAAACTGAGCCTTGTTATTCCGAATGGAAAAAAACATGTGTCTGATGTATGTACGGAATCCTGAATCAGAATCGGAATTCGGTATGTATGTGACCGGCCTTAGAAGGCATCTTTGTCAATGGCCTTTTGCACGGTCACAGGCTCAAGGGCAAAGCCGGCCACGCCTTCAACTCTCTGTAGTACCAAAGCGTGACGTCGCGTTGCCGTCGTATTGTTTATGTTTCCGCGTGTGTACCAATACTCTAATGTCGAGTGTCTAACATTCACAAACCTTCGGTAACAGGTTGATAGGTCGCGGTTGACTTGTGAACTAGCCGGCGAGATCACCAGACCTATTACCTCTAGACTTTTATTTGTAGACCGAACAAAAAGGATTAGTGTGCACGAAAGAAGCACAAAGTGTAAGTGATTTAAAGCAGCGTTATAATAGACGTATTTAATGTGATAAAAAGTGATAGAGACACGCTTCGAAATTTAACAAACAATTTACAAAGACTTGATAGTTTGTGTTTAGAAGGAAACAGTAGTAAATTAAATAAAATCTTATCTTTTCGTTAACGGTGAAAGTGACAAGGGCGTTCTTAATTGAAAGAGTCCTTTTTATTTCAGTAAAGATCGTATAATATCGGTATTTACTACCTGAGTGTGGCCCACGCTACCCATCTTTTGTTTATTACGATTTACGAGACAGGAATAGGTAGTATGAGTGAGCGAGAGAAGAGTGTAATGTTAATTTATTCTACCTTTTCTCGCGCGACTGGGCACATAACAAAGGCATATGTGCGTTCCTTTTGGAGTTCTCTGCGATTTTAAAATCAGTGTTATAACGACTCCTGGCTATTTCATTGCACTCTTAGTTTTACTTTGTTATGTGGACTTTGTTTGGTAATTTTACGACGACTTTTGTTTCTGGACTGATATTGGGTATCAAGATGCCACGTATTCAATATACGGCGCAAGAATACACACTTCATTTATGATGGACGCAGAAGCAACGGAAGTGCTGCAGCAGCCCTTTATATGGAAAGATACGCTACCGCGCGTCACCCAGATTACCGTATTAATCAGAGTCCATAGGTACGATTCGGAATATCAGGCATCGGCATTGGAGGTATAATCACTGGAAGACTAGCTAATATCAACACACAAGACATTTTCCTGAACAACCGTGCACTGAAAAAAAAATTCATCCCAGACTCTATAACGGAGAGATTACAGCGCACTATCCAAGATTTAAATAGTTAGATGCGCCTTCACCTTGAAAGCTGTGGCATTATTTTTGGATGTGTTCGTTTGCAAGACGCTGACGCGCGCACGCTAATTCAATAGTGTCATCTCTTATTATCTTACGGAAATTGTGTATACTACTTTCTCTGTCGCACAAATTAGCAGTGATTACGAATGAGTGAGCTCACTCATTTGAGAATGAACACTTTTCGGAGTTGTCATAGTAAAGGCGCATCTAACTATTTAAATCTTTGCGCACGTTTTTTTTTGTCGACAAATACTTGCAAAAATCTACACTTCTTCGACAAAATTCTGTAGAGCGATGAATCCACTCTTAAAAAAACGGATACTTTAAACATGCATAATCTGCACAGCTGGCAACTCTCAAATCCGCATCTAATGCGAGAGGAAAGATCACAATACCAGTTCAAAATAACTTTTGGACTGGTATATTAAACGTAAAAATCATTGGTCCATTTGAACTGACCGGAAACTTATCTGGAAAAAGTTATTTGAATTTTCTACAAAATGATCTGCCAAATTTAATGGAAGAGGTGCCTCTGAAGGTGAGATAATCCCACTGGCTACAAAATGATGGTCGTCTTACACATTATGCTGCAAACGTCCGTGTGTATTTAAATGCCACGTATCCAAATAAATGGATTGGTCGTTTATGTCCCGTTTTGTGGCCTCCGCGATCCACGGACTTAAATCCAATAGATTTTTTTTACTGGGGCTGTCTAAAACAGGCTGGTGTACTTTAAACCTATTTTAAGTTTGGAAGAATTGCACAGTCGTGTGCAGGAGACAGGGTGACGCTATATCCCTGAAACTCTTCACCGCTGCGTTGGAAGACGTTTTCAAGCTACTGAACGGGAAAGGATACGGTATTAACATCAATGGCGAGTACATCACTCACCTTCGATTTGCCGACCATATAGTCCTTGATGGCAGAATCGCTGGAGGACCTAAGCACTATGCTCAATGACCTCAACGGTGTCTCCCAACGGATAGGTCTTAAGATGAACATGGACAAAACAAAGATCATGTTTAACGTCGATGTCACACCTATGCCAGTAGTTGTTGGGAGCACTGTGCTGTGACGAGTACGTTTACCTGGGACAAATAGTCCGACTAGGTAAGTCCAAATTCGACCGAGAGGTCAATCGGCGAATTCAACTCGGCTGGGCAGCGTTCGGGAATTTACGACACATCTTCTCGTCAGGTATACCTCAAACTCTGAAAACTAGATCGTACAACAAGTGCGTGTTGCCAGTGATGACTTACGGATCCGAAACGTGGTCCGTCACTGCTGCACGTATGAGGACGCTCAAGGTCGCTCAGCGGGCTATGGAGAGGGCTGTGCTCGGAGTGTCTCTGCGTGATAGACTCAGAAATGAGGGTATTCGCAGTAAAACCAGAGTTACCAACATAGCCCAACGGTAATCCTCTAGATGGAGTGACGACCTGGTAAGACATGCAAGAAGTCGATGGATGCAGGTGGTTCAGTACCGTGCTTTGTGACATTACTTGGGGGAGGTCTATGTTCAGCAGTGGACTTGTGAAGGTCTGTAATGATGATGGTGATGGCGTGATTGGGGAATAATTTTGCACGAATTGCTTAAATTATCAGTATAAACGTACTATAATTTATGTGGTAGAATACAATATTTATTCATTGCCCTATCGTACACAAACATGACAACTTATATTACATTAAAAAGTTTATCTCTCCGAAATCAAGCGCAAGCATACATTTTCGCCGCGCCGTAGAAAGAGAGGTGGATACTTCCTCTCCTACGCTGCGCCCGCCGTCTCTGTCCATGCGTCTTACGAATTTTCGATCAGGACACGTGACCTGACGCGAGTTTAACATTTTTTACCTATTACAGAAAAAGTGTACAACGCCGCTAAAGAAGTTTTCACTTCAAAAAACTTATGCGTGTTTTAACAGGTAATCGGCCAACGCATTTTATTGTAGTTAATATAAATTATATATGCACTAGGTGGTAGATACCACTCACTCACGTATTTCTTCCGGTTCCCGGTCTGAACGGTATAGAAAGTTAGTACACTTACAGGCTGTGGAGCATTTTATCTTAGTCCTCATAGTTGACAACGCAACAGCAGCCATCTTTGGTTGAGGTTGGCTGCAGGTGCGTATTTTGTAGGCCATACAAATATTTGTTCCGTGCGAAACTGGATTCATTACATAAAAGATTCGTGCCATCTAGAATAATGATATAAATAAATAAAAAAATTTAGGCAAATAAAAATAATAAAACCTTTAAATTCTGGTTTTAAAAAAATCATATGGGCCATTCGATCACGCACATTAACAGGCCATAGAATTTTGATCGAAAACATGAAATGGAACACTGAGATAGGTAGGTACATAACTATCGTATTGATTGTAATGTTTGGAATATAATCAGAATAAAATATACGAAACATAACGAAAAAACTACTGGCATCGCAGAAAGTTTTGCGAAAAAACGCATGTTGTCTGAGGCACAGTTATTTTGAGAAACCGACTAATTAAAAGTAAACATGTGAATGTTTCTATTTAATTTAACTAAATTGATATAACGTTGTTTATTTGACTGACATTTTTGAACGATGTTTTTTTTACGATTTAAATTGAATCGAACGAATCGTTTGTAATATAGACTTCTTATGGCATTTATAAATAAAGGACCTTCTGAAATAACCATGCACAGCTGGTATGATAAATATCAGCCAGGTAGACTAGCATTGGACGGTGAAGAAAGTAGTCGTCTTTTGACGGCTGCTAGGTGCCAACGAAATACTTCTATGTAGGAAGTGAAAGATTTAACGGAAGAGGAATAGGTGAGTAACGTCAGAAGATATTCAGAACATTATATTTCAAACTGGATCCGGCTGTGTTTATAAGATTTTACACCTTCGCAGTTAAAGAGGATAGTTTTGCGTTGGGTGCCGCGCAACCACACCGATATTTAGCATCAACAGTAATGCCGTGACATACTACATACATAATATAAAGTAGTTTGAAAATCCAAAAATGCAACGCCCTATGAGCGTTTTTGTTTTATTTCATCATAATTTATTTGTTTTTGATTAAAAAAAATCTTTTAAACGTCTAAGAGTCTGACTACAATCATCAATAAAAATAATTCTGAGGATAAATGGAAACTTATTCGGAAAGATTTATTTCGTTTCGTTCCGTATATTTTTCTGAAACGTGAAGATAAACAAGTGCACAGACTCACTAAAAGCCGTACTAATAATTTTTAACTACATTGTAAATATCACTAAACAAATGAATAAAAAAATTACGCTGACTATAAGTTAATATATTATCTAGTTTACAAGACATCCTCTTTTTATTTATTAAGTGTCTAAATTGCGACATACTAACAATTTATATTGTCAAATTTTCACATAGCGGCATGTCGAGTGTAGAGCACTCCACGCTCGCGCCTTGTGAGGCGTGCAATTTTGTAAATTTGGAACAGGCTCCTCTAGACGTGTTTACAACATAATTTCATGTGATGAATCTCGTAAACACATCTAGAGGAGCCCGAGAAATTCATTTTTTGATCATATCGGTAAATAAGATATGATCCAAAAAGGAAGTGTTAGTTGTCGGCTTGGCTGTCTTAAATTGAATCAATGCCTACCAACGTGTATCGATCGAAGAGTGCGGCAACGACTTTAATCCTTAGTTTTTACAGTTTGCCGGTTTCATTTCCTTTACGAAATCAAAGTAGCATTGCTAAATGACACTACCAATGCAGGCCGCATACTATCAAAAGTAACGGAAGAGTTAATGCTTCATAATGACAGTGCGTCCGCGCACTCAGTGCTCAAGACGAGGGTCTTCCTGGACAGCACACCAGTTAAGCTTTTGCGTCTCCCTCTTTACAGCGCATAAAATCAGTGCACGGTGTGACCTCTTTTTATTTTCTAAAATAAAAATATGCTGCAAGGAATATCGTTTTTATCGGCTGAAGTTATGGCAGCGTTCGAGCAAACCGTTAAGGTACCTGAGGCGCACTAAAAAAAGTGTTTCAAAAGTTGGTTCAGACTCATGAAACTTTGTGTACCTACATGCTTATAAAAAGGGCTTTGAAATTATTTAATACTGGTAACTTTATGATAGAACTTTTTTAGTACCACAAAACTTTCTAAGCCCACGTATATAAAATCATTGTGTTGTGAAACTATAGCATTTAATAATCAATCTTGAATTAATGTAAAAGTGTAATTAATAAATGGTGGAGCCACGTGGCAGCTTTGGCTGTAGCACGGATGGGCCGGCTCGAACCGGGGTGGTACCACGAAGTTGGTAAGTGCGGATTACCGAAGGCTCGATTCCCTCCTCAACCTAGGCTGCCATGCGTATTCTCGGTGGGGTGGGGGTTCCGTAATCTGGGTAAGCGGAGCAATAAGACCAAGGCGTATCACGGATGGGTCGTACCAAGGCCTATCCGTGAATTTTTGCAACATCGCAGGATTTCATTCAAACCCTAATGCTGTCAATTACCATCTGGAGACGGTGAAGCCGGCCTTGCTCTTTTTAACCGAGACTTAGGTATCCTCTCCAGCTGATACTTCATATCTCTCCTACCCGGGTACAAATTAAAACACTCCTTTGTGTATACGTCAGAGAGAACGTCTGTTTTTGACATCAATGTTTAAGGTACGGACCTGTTCGTCCAATAGCTTTGCGTCGACCATCCCCGCGTCTACGGTTGCCTCTATAGGTCCCATAACGGTAATACCAACACAAAGCAGCTCATCGACCACCTCCAAATGGTTGCAGGCTCCGTGCTACACCAGGTCTCATCCACAGAGATCGTTGTGTTCGCTGATTTTTTGGCCGGCGTGTTTGGCACAATAGGTCGCTATTTCGTCTGCATGTCAACGACATGTTGCAAACCGGTGACATTCATTTCTACACGGACGATAGCGCTGGAGATATTATTACTTTATACACCGTTTGTGTCCATATTTCTCGGGAAAACGTCGCCGAGCACAAGAACAAAGAGTGTGTTTGAGGTCGAGACTTTATTGAACGAAGTCTCGGATTAGGGGCGACTAAATTTGGTCCAGTTCAATCTCCAGAAGTCACAAGTTTGCGCGTTGAACGCTAAAAAGAACTCCTTTATCGTACTCCTTAGTTTCAGGACACTCCCGTTTTGCCTCAGGCAGTATTCCTCAGCGTTGTCATATCGAATGACGTGCAGTTTCGTGGTCACTTGGAAGAAAACGCCAAATTGGCTTCTAAAATGTTGGTGTGCTCAGCACAGCGGGATGATGTCACAGCACCTGTAACTTTAAAACAGGATATGTCCGGGCTGGGAATCCAAAGTGCTAGCATTTGATCGCACCCAGCGCAGAGCAGTTAGCATCGTCGGCAACCGAGTTCTTTCTAATCGGCTTGACTCACTGGCACTGCGAAAAAATAACTTTTACGGATGTTATCGTAAGTGGTAGAGCCATGCTGGAGCTATATTAGTGGTATAGTTATAGCACGAATGGATCGGCTCGACTGGAGACGCTCTCACAGACCACGCTCTCACAGAATCCCAGCAAAATAGCAGCTTGACGCTGCTGTATTACGTATGTCATCTTAGTCCTCAGTGGTGAAAAAGCATCTGCGTTGTGAGGATAGATGTAGATGTGTATGGACCACAGCGTCCAATTACCATGAGGTGGACTGTGTGTTCGTTTGTCATCCTTATTCTGTAAAAAATAACACATCTAAGACTTTTAAGACAGTGCGTTAAAAACAAAATTAAAGAAGTACGACCATCTTTATTAATAATAAGGAAGCAATAAATTATAAATAAAAAAAATATAATTGAAAAGTAATAAATTATAGTTGAATATAATGTGCTCATTCTCCGTCACATTTATATTGAAATGTAGGTAATATTTTTGGTTCATATAAAATCTTGTGCCATATTTACTTAACTGATTGTTCTAGTTTAATGTACGATTAAGAGAGAATAGGGAAAAACTGAGGACATTCACGTCGTTACTGAAGCTTTATATAGGTACTATATTTATCTGTATTGGTTTTTTTAGTAGATACTTTTATTATCATACCGACACCGAGTTCGATCACTCCGACACTACTGAACTCATATCAGTTTTAATTGCAATTATAAGTGATTTTAATTTTAGTTCTTGATTTCTTATCACATTTGTGTAAACATCAAATGTATAATACATAGCCCCAGATTTATTATACATTTTTAAAGAATAAAAGTGACAAACGAGCACACAGTCCACCTGATGGTTATGGATGTGTGAATATCGACATCTATCCTCGATTAAGAATTAAAATGCAGATGCATTTCCATTCCTGAGGACTAACATGGAATACCTCATTTCCAATAAAAAGGGTCTCCGGTTCTTTACACTCACCATACGATACACAACAGCAAAAGACTGCTATTTTACGTTTATATTCTGTGAGAGCGTGGGCCTATCCCGGTCGAGGCAACCCAGTTGTGATACAGCCATATTATAGACGCAGCGTGGCTCCAAATATCAAATAATTACTAACAGACGTCGTAAGACAAATAAAAAAATATTCAAATTATCTAAACATTGTCTTGTAAGCTTTCGACCGTAGATTTAGAATAAAGGCGTCATAAACCCTTTTTACCATTTTCACAAATTATTAACCAAACTCATCGCCAGAAGTAAAAAGAAAATATTCCTAGGATTTCACAACGGTTAAGTTAGAATTCCCTCCGACGTTTCAATGTCAAAAATTTCACTTTCAACCTTCCACTTGAGAGAATTTCCTAACTTCCCTCCGCTAACATTTCAATAGCCAGGGGCCGAAAAACTTTTCAAGTATCCCTCCCTCAAACATTATTTGAAACAGTTAAAGCTGTTATTTGGGAGTGCCGACCCTCTTAATTACCTGTTTCCTTCTTAGCGAGTTAACATTTTGGCACTTTCGGTGTTTTCCGGTGGATTCTCTTTACCCTTCACTAACAGTTACCTTTTAAAGTTAGAAAAGGTACTAATGGATTATTCCTTAAGGTAAATTTATACAAATTTACATAAATCTTGAATATTTGTAGTTTAACGACTTCAACTTCGCATCATAACCGAGTTTTGAATCAGAGGGGAAATATTTTGTGAGGTATCTATAAAGGCGAAGAAATATTAAATGGGACTCAAACTCAAACGCACAAATCCATCCATATTGATAGACACGCTACATATAATACGTTGCCACTGTATGGGTGAAGTATTTAAAAATTCATTTTAATTCAAGATTTTAATGTTATTTTGCTGCCTAGAAGTCTATCTATGTTGATACTAAATACACCTGTTACTTTCGACAAGCATGCACCATCTGCTGTTGGGTATGGTAACAGGCTGCGAGGTATTTCATACTCAGCGGTAACAATGCATCTCTGGCCTTCTTTGTTCGCAATAATAATTAAAATCAGAACATTCAGCTCATTTGTCAATTTAATATCACAGAAAATATAAGCAAACAACTTACTTTTTATTGAATAAAGATGGCAAATGAACGCACAGTTCACACGGTGATCGGATGCTTGGGCTCTTAGATATCTTCATCTATCCTCGATTGTGAATCAAAACACAGATGTGTTGTCCCTGAGGTCTATTATAAAATGTCTTCTTACCAGAATAAATGGTATCCGATTCTCTACACTCACCATACGATGCATCAACATTATTCAGCTGTTTGAAGCCAGTATTCTGTCAGAGCGTTGTCTTACTCCAGTAAATAGCTGGAACATTTTTTATAGAATAAGGGTGACAAACGAGCACAGAGTCCTCCACCTGATGGTAAGTTAATGCTGTGACCTATAGACATCTACATTTATCTTCAATTAAGAATCAAAATGCAAATGCGTTGCCAGCCATGCGGTTTGAGATCGAATGCCTCGTTTCCAGTAAAAAGGGTCTCCGGTTCTCTAAATTCAATACACAGCAGCATTAAGCTGCTATTGTACGCAGGTATTTTGTAAGAGAGTGATCCTACACCGGTCTGGAAAAATAATATAGCTGCAGCATGGTTCTACCACGTAAAAAACTCTGACTCTCTCCACCGCGTATCACTCCATATTATTTAAAATTTTATGGATTTTATAACATTTAATTTTTAATTTTAGTCACTATATTTTCACAATTTACTAGAGACCGACGATACTTCAAAGCGCTTCTAAGCGTCGCAATTTAAAAGGATTTACGACTAAACGCGAAAAAATTCGTTAAATCATTTTTATTCAATACCAATCCGCTCAGGCTTCGCACGGATGATATCTTGATTCTATAACAGCGCCACCTACCGGGTCCAACTATGCCTTTAACCTTCGCGGAAGTGCAAGCAATATGTTGAATAAGTTTTACCGCAATCTTATGACCAGTGTGGCAGCGCACAAAATACGAACAAACAAATATTAGTTTTTATATATTAGATGTAACATTTTAGTACATGGAACCATAATGTAGATCAATATATATTGTTTATTTTCATTAACTAAAGTAGATATCGTAAAAGCATGAATTGATTTCTGTTCTTTGGTAGTTACTTTTTACGGTTATTAGATATGCGCACGAATTTGTGGCTACATTCTGTTTATTGCGAACATGCCTGTAGTTTTTGTACGATGGCAATTCTATAAGCTTAAAAAAAATGTAAAAAGTATCGTTTGTAAAACTGTTTTATGTCTATTTTTTCATATAATTTGTTAAAATATTTCGAAGATATCGTGAAGTCCGCCAACACGTACTAATTACACGTTACTCCAAAACCCACTCAGAAATGAGAGGAGGCTATATAACCGTCTCGTTTACGTCAGACGTAAAATACTCAGACCGACAAGGGGAAGCAATGTCAAAGGTTCCACATGTCTGATATTCAATCGCCAAATCGCCTGTCAAGTGTGATGATGAACGAAAATACTCCTTACAACAGAAGAAGTCCATTTTCATCAAAGCTTAAATTCTTATAATACTTCATTGTTTTCATAAAGTTCAGTTTAATTTTCCATATCGTACTAGTGCATGTCAAAAACAAACATCAGCGATATCGGATCCAGACCGTTATTTTTACGTGTTAGAACCACGACGCGGGTATATTATGGTTGTAGCACGAAAGGGTCGGCTCGATCAGGGGAAGGACCACGCTCTCACAGAATACCAGCAGAAAATGGCAGCTTAATGCTGCTGTGTTTTGAATGGTGAGAGTGTAGAGAAGCGGAAACCCTTTTTATTGGATGTGAGGCATTCCATCTTAGTCCTCAGGGGTGACAACGCACCTGCATTTTGATTCTTAATCAAGGATAAATATAGATCTCTACGGGCCGCCCTCAGGTGAACTGTATGCTCGTTTGTCACCATTATTCTATAAAAATCAATCTCTATAATGGACACGCAAATCTAAAAAAAACCTTCGCGTAAAGCTAGTTGTTACTTGGTTCATACAATCACAAAGCGCTGATGCAAAGGCGAGCGGCAAATGGATACCTCCATAAAAACCGCTCTAGTCTGCGTTATAAAAATACGTCATCGGATAAATAAAAATATAAAATAAAATATGAAATGAAAGTGGCGCGGGACGCAAGAAACTCGCGCTCCTTTTGAATGTGTCTGTACGGGACCAGCGATGTAGCGGAGTTGCTTCAATTATTAGAAATTTTTTTTTTTATAGGACAGGGTGACAAACGAGCACACAGTCCACCTGATGGTAAGTCATTGCTGTGGCCCATAGGCATCTACATCTACCTTCAATTACGAAATAAAATGCAGATGCGTTGTCACCCGTGAGGACTAAGATGGAACGCCTCGTTTCCAGTAAAAAGGGTCTCCGGTTCTC
>DWHP01005581.1:0-11849 GCA_018247895.1 Parnassius honrathi | reverse complement strand
GATACTAATAATATTACAGTTTAGGTGAAATTAATCTTTTTTTATAGAGAAAAAGGACAACCAAGCATGTTGCTGACCTGAATACGTTGCTAGCTTTGAAAAAGGGTTAAGTTCGTTTTCTTTTAATGTTCTTATTTTTATCATTTAGTATTTAAAATAAATCAAATACAAAGCTTAAATTATTTTATCACGGTGTCGCAAGAACCTAAGAAGGTTTATCTGTACACCGCGCTTCATCAACGGCACTCGATTAGCATCGAGTGCCGTACCTACGTACAGACATTATCTATTATATATTACAGTAGATATAAATGTAGATATGTAGAAAAATAAATTATTATTTTAACTTTAATTACCGTATTTTATTTTCATTATCATTACTTTTGGATCACCCCTCGTATTTGACGCCAGGCCCAGCATCATGTTCCAGCTCATAGTCCCTTTATACTATACTCCCGGGACGAAATGGGATAATAGATTCTCTTTTACTGCTATCAGACTAATACTCGTCTTACCCAATGTAAATAAATCAGAGGAAAGGTTCCGATGCCACGTTAGAGACAATTTTTTCTTTCAGAGACAATTGATGTTGTATTATGTGTTATAGATATGAAAGTGTGAGAAGTAATATTTACTCGTCCTACCCAATGTAAATAAACCAGAGGAAAGGTTCCGATGCTATGTTGGAGACAATTTTTTTCTTTCAGAGACAACTGATTTTGTATTATGTGCATATATGAAAATGAGAGAAGTAATATTTACTCGTCTTACCCAATGTAAATAAACCAGAGGAATTGTTTCGATGCTACGTTGGAGATAATTTTTGCATTCAGAGACAATTGATTTTGTATTATGTGTTATAGATATGAAAGTGAGAGAAGTAATATTTACTCGTCTTACCCAATGTAAATAATCCAGAGGAAGGGTTCCGATGCTACGTTGTAGACAATTTTTTCTTTCAGAAACTATTGATTTTGTATTATGTGTATATATGAAAATGAGAGAAGTAATATTTACCCGTCTTATCCAATGTAAATAAATCAGAGGAAGGGTTCCGATGCTACGTTGGAGATAATTTTTTCATTCAGAGACAATTGATTTTGTATCATGTGTATATATGAAAGTGAGAGAAGTAATATTTACTCGTCTTACCCAATGTAAATAAACCAGAGGAAGGGTTCCGATGCCACGTTAGAGACAATTTTTTCTTTCAGAGACAATTGATGTTATATTATGTGTTATAGATATGAAAGTGAGAGAAGTAATATTTACTCGTCTTACCCAATGTAAATAAAATCGGAGGAAGGGTTTCGATACAATTTTTTCTTTTAGAGAGAATTGATTTTGTGTTATGTGTTATAAATATAAAAGTGAAAGAAGTGATATTTAGAAAATGCAAACGGATAATCCGCACAGAAACTCAGTACTTAACAATGCGGCGCAAGATCACAGGTGTATGTACAGATATTGCGTCTCAGTAGGTGAGCAGTATTATTTGCGTCCAAGCGTCATTATAGGGTTTACTTATTGGCAGAATTGGATTTAAAAGGGCAGGCTGGATGGGGGGAAAGAAGTATGCGAGCATCCGTATGTAAAATATTGCAAAAGGATTATATTATTTATATATTACTATTGCACAAAATATTGTTTTCTGCTCGGATTCCTACTCACGATCATTGTACATATTATCATATTACGCCACATGAGAACCTTTTATGAAACAAACAGACCCTAGAGTTTTTTATAGGTTCTTTTCTATAAAAGTCTTTTGGCGTAGCGGTGTAGGTTTTAATGATCATAGGAGATTTAAACAAGCCTTAATGAAATTAACTTTGACTTTATGCCCGGAGTCGTCGTGCAAGCCAAGCAAAACGCGGTATAGTCACCCCGCAGCTGATTAGTGAATGCAGCGTTTACTGCGCAGCCTGATCGAACTAGGCCGTGTTTTCACAATACCAACGTAATATAGTAGCATAATGCATGCATAGTGGTGATTCCGTATGATGAGTGTGGAAAATCAGAAACTATTTTTACTAGAGTTTCCAATCGAGGCATTAAATTTTGGCCTTTAGGGGTGACAACGCACCTCGTGAATGTGACAGGTTTTCATGGGCCGTACTGTCCATCAAGTGGACTGTGTGGATGTTTGACACCCTTGACAGTAAAATATATTTTCTGTAAAGTGTACTTACTAGTAAAATTGTTGTATTGTGTCCAAGAATATGAAAAAAAAAACTGGTAAAAAACAAAAAGAAGTTTTTTTCTTAATCATGTTATTTGTTAAGACTGAACTTTTGATAGACTATTAAATTGGATAGCAATTTTATTGGAATATCCCGGACAAAATAAAGAAATAAGTAACAAAATAATCACTGCGATTCTCAGTGAATCAACTCAATCGTAACGCAGTCGCGACGTCAGTGCCACGCCCCTGACTCGGAGAGGACAAGGTCATTAGCATTTGATGATACTGTAACTCGACTACTATATTGTCGTCGCTCGTCGTTGAATTCGAAGCTTTGTATTGCTGTCAAAAAAAAAAATGTGGCGTTCTACGTTGTTTGACCTAGATAATGATGTATTAAGCTGAGAAATAGGTCAATAAAAGCACAATCGATACTCGGCTCTAATTTTTTTAATGATTTATTACCGTAAAACCTTACAAGATTGCCCAACTAATCTGAGTTTGCCCAGCCATGTAGTTTTCACAAATATATGAAAAACCGGCAACATTTTTAGTTTCTTTTATTATCTTATCTATGGAAGAAATTTGAATATGTCATCGGCAACACTACTTAACTGATTTTTTCTAATGTTACTTCACTCGGCTGTTAAACCGTGTTGAAGTTGGTAGTGTGTTTTGCGGGCCAAAATTCATGTAAAAAATTTTTTTAAAACTTGATTTGTAATTACAGCAGGTAAGTAAGATTTTTTCACTGTAAATTTGTAATAAATACCTAAGAAAGATCAAATATTACGTGATTATAATGGACGCGCGATTATATAGTTAGTATATAGTGGAGGCTATGGTTCACTTACCTATCGGTATTTCAAACTAAGGCCTGGTACACATTTTGCGAAGTGACAAGTGCGAGTGGCAAGTGCAACTGACAAATGACAAGTGCTTACTGCGTATGAACAGGCAGTGCCAAGTGATAAGTGGGAATAAAATACGCACTTGTCACTTCTCATTTGCCACTTCTCAGTTGTCACTCGCACTTGTCACTTCTCAAAATGTAAACCGGGCGTTAGTACGAATTTGGGGCTGGCGCGTTCCCCATAAATTTCAAAGCCAACGTTGAGCACCAATTTTGACACACCGGTATACCATATAAGCCTACCGACCTCAGAAATAATCTATCCATTCAGCCAGTCTTTTCTGGAGGCTTCCACTATAAAGTTTTTATGAAAAGTATATAGTGGACGCTATGATTCACTTACCAAATGGTGTTTTCTGAATACTGCTAAATAACGCTTTTTAAATTTTTGTTTGTCTGGCTGCCTGTCCGGGTTAATCTTCGGAATGGCTGAATCGGTTGTAACGAAATTTCACAGACAAATGCAGAGTAATGCCAGGATTGATCTAGACTGTATTATTTTAATCGATAAACTTGGAGATTTTTTTGAATTAAATTGAAAAATTCATAAAATAAACGGCATTTTATTATTTTCAGTTTAAATAACACCACTTTAGAACCCACCCAGGCGAAGCCAGGGCAGGTCGCTGGTATTAAATAATAAGAGCTCACCCCCGTACTCTTTATCTCTGTTTTTTTATAAAATAAATAAGTTTGTTTTGCAATTCTACGGGTATCAGACTGAAAATTAGAACGCAGCCAATTTATTAAGAAATTTAAACAGTGAATAAATAAATAAATGATATAACCTGTAGTGATCGCGAGCAATCGAACGTGTTATAAAGATTTTACACGAGTGTCGCTAGGTGATTCCATGCCTTTATACTCATTATGTCTGTCCGTTGCTAAATTAGATTGGGGCCATGAAAAGTGCGTTTTGAACTCTCGACCTTGTCATTACATAAACATCTTTGAACTTGATTAATCAAGGCCCGCATCATTTACATTTTAAGGCAGACTCTGATATCTTCGTTGATAATTATACGTGGTAGAGCCACGCTGCAGCTATTATGGTTGAAGCATGAATGGATCGGCTCGACCGGGGAAGGACCACGCTCTCACAGAATACCAGTGTAAAATAGAAGCTTAATGCTGCTGTGTTTTATATGGTGAGTGTAGAGAACCGGAGACCGATTTTACTGGAATTGAGGTATTCCATCTTAGTCCTCAATGGTGACAACGCATCTGCATTTTGATTCTTAATCGAAGTTAAATATAGAGTCTATGGGCCACAACATCCACTTACTATCAGATCGGCTATGTGCTCGTTTGTTACCCTTATCCTATAAAAAAATCTAATGACCGATGAGTAATTTCGTAAATATGTACCAAATTCCGATAGAACTCACGTAAGAGCTGGTGTTTGTTAGGAGAACATTATATATTAATTTTGTCACTATCAAATAAAGCAAGTTATTTTCTAGGTTAGGATTGCCTATCCGCCTAGCATTCCGTCTGGATAGGTATCAACCTGTTACATGTTTCTGAAGCCTGGAACCTGGCACAGCAGTGTTCAGGTCTACAGGGTGTAGAACCAGGGTTACTACAGGCGAAGAGGCATTTTATCTTAGTCCTCAGTGGTGACGACGCATCTGAAGCCTTCTTTGCTTAAAGTTGGTTGCGAGTATCCATGGGCTCAGTAGTCATTTACCATCACGTGGACTGTGAGGTTGTTTATCAGTTTAGTAAAAAAATAGTTTAGTAAAAAATAGTTTAGTAAAAAATAGTTTAGTAAAAATAATTAGTAAAAAATAGTTTAGTAAAAAAATATAAAATTATCGGATTGTGATCATCAATGCATAACGTTTAAATTCCTTTTTTCTGTTTCAAATATATTCTTAAGACGCTTTCTTGACAGTTTTGTAGTAAACAAAATTCCCTGTTTAACTGACTGCAAAAGATAATGTCCTCATGACCGAATTTCGGTCTCGGCGATCAGTCTTGACGAAGACTACCACGACTACACGATCATTTACGACACACGCATTTTGATTCGTAATCGAGGATAGATGTAGATGACTATGGGCTACAGCAAACACTTACCATCAGGTGGACTGTGTGCTCGTTTGTAACTCTTATCCTATAAAATAAAAATACACATAACAAAAGGCAGTACTTACAGAAGTAGTACACGTAGCAAATATACTGTCTAATAAAATCTCTAACCTCATTTCTTATCTAAGAAATGCTAGATTTAATGAGAACGTTGCAAATATGTGCTTGTTTTGTGGCTTGCTGGTTTGTTTAAATCGATGTAGGATTAGTTGTTTTAACAGTAAAATGTAAATTCAAATGATAACGATAGTGCGAGTTTTATTTAAAATAATTTCTGGTTACCGACATTATGAGTTCACTATTAAAGTATTTGCTGTATTGCCACACTAAGCTCGTGATTTGGTAAACCTTCTTTGGCCTAATCTTTATCACTGAAATTTCGTAATTGTGGGCGTGCCGATTCATGATGTTACTTTTGTCGATAGTTACAAACTTTTTTTGTAGGTACTGATCTTAGTAAGAACTGCTTTTAATTTGGGTGCAACTCATTTTAAACAAACACTGTATATTAGTGAATAAAATAAATGAAACTAAAACCACAGTTTAAAAAGCTAAAACTCTCGCGTTTTTAAGGTACGATTTCTTTTTTTTTGTAAACTGCAACATTTCAAAATTAATTTTTTCACGTAGTAAACGTTATGAAAAAAAGTAAAAAACCATTTTTTTATTTGAAAGCTGATGCTTCTCAGAGCCACGAATGGGTCGGCTAGAAAGGGAAAGAACCAAGCACTCAACCTTTTTACTGTAAAACAAGGCACTCCGTCTTAGTCTTTAGGGGTAATAACGTATTTGCATTTTGATACTTCATCGCTTAATCGAGGGTAGATGTAGATGGTCACAGCATCCACTGCCAATGATACAATATTCTAACTTAAAAAAGAAGTATTCCAAAAAAACTACTAAAGCATGTTCTAAAATTAAACTGCACGAAAATAAAACATCGATCATGATAAATTATAAACCTTCAACCGACAGAAGAGAGACCCGAACTGACCCCAACTGATGACCGACACTATATAAAAAATCTATGATGAAATAACTCTTTAACTTAGAGTAGATAACTATACATAACTGCTTGCTTATATACATTCTAAGTTCTTTAGCTAAACGTTAATCAAACTCGATCGATCGAAGATAATCAATTTTATTTATGATATGTAATTTAAATGGGATTCTGTAGTTAAATATACGATAAATACGTACTTAATATGTCTGTTATTTTGGTCACATAAGTTTGTAAATTAGATGAAATAATATAACATATTGAGTCACATATTGATTTTTACACACATAAAAGTAGCACACATAAAAACATATACGGAACCTCCTCCTTTTTTGAAGTCGCTTGAAAAACAGGATTGATACCGAATCACGAACTGAAGGCTCATTGAAAGCAGAGTCGTCTTAAAACTTCTTTTGATGTAAGTGTCAAAACAATATTAGATAATTTTGCAGCAATTGTGTAATATAAAGTAGTCTTCTTTTATAAAATTGAAGAGACACGAACTTACAGCCCACCAGATGGTAAGTAGTTAGTGCAGTCCACAGACAGCGGCAATCAACTTCAAACAAATGAGGCTAAAGATAGGTTGTCGCCTCTGGGGAGTAAGATGGAATGTCTGGCAGCCTATAGCTGTACTGGCTATATCTGTACCCTTTAGACCGAAAAACAGCTTGCAGCACTGCTTTTTGGCGGTTGAAATACGAAAGAGGAAGGTATTAGGTGCTGGGTAATATCTACCCACTGAGAAGGAGTTCTACCATTCAGATAATATTACGTAGTATTATCATTTATTCTGTGATAATACATAATCTTACAAATAGGTATCTCACGTACTGAATGTTAAAATAGCGAGGGTATCGCTTCTAAACTTGCATCATATTACTGAATTGGGCATTTGGAGTCGAATTTGTTACCTGCGGGCTTGTTACCTATAGGAAGTGGACTTTAAAAGGCAATCGTAAGCTTTCACAGTCTTTACATTCAGGTTCCCAATCCAAACAGTGCTCGAAATAATAGATGGGGAAATACCCACGGTTATAAATATAGATATTGGAGTAAAAAGACCCAAAAATGTGGTATCGATAATGGAGAGTATTAGTGGTCGAAGAACCAAAGAAATGGCAATAAAATAAAGAACTTGCCTGTTTACAGGGGCATCTGTTTCTCTGACTGTCACTGTGAACACCATCGAAAACGATCACCAATCGAGGGCTACAATACAATATTATAGCGAGCACTTGTTAATTGTTTGTTTATTTACGTGTGAATTACGACGAAATTCTTATGATTTTTACATATTTTACGAGAGTCAGGTGCACAGGCTTGTTGGCGATGTGTTCATCGACCACAAACTAACGCGAAAGAGGGTAGTAAGCGCAAGAAATGCAACCGTTGTGAATGTGTGAGTAAATGAATATAATAATTTAAACCTGTGTGCATATAAATGGCCAATCCAGTGCATATTAGATACTACTATTATAAGCGTCAAGCGTGTCAAGATAACCATCTTAAAATTTTCTGATACAATTGTGTCTTGGCAGTATGCTACAGACGTGATCGGATAATGTTCTTTGAATAAGATAATAAACAAAAGTCATACCTTCACTCTCAAGTACTGCAGCGCAAGTATCCTTCGTTTTCTCGATTTGACCCTTCGCAATGTCTCCTCACCGAGCACGCGATAAATTTGTCGTAGCCGTAAACACAGCACACGACTTTGAGCGCTGTCGGTAAATGAAGTTGTTAATTTAATACTATAAGTGCTGTTTCACGTACGTCAGAGAATCAGTATATTCTGAGGAATAAAAATCTAAAGTATTTGAGGACGTGGAGCTCGTGAATGACGCTCTATAGCAGTCGAGCGTAAAAACTGTTCAATTATCACACTTTTAAAAACGAGGAAATCCCTCCGGGATGGAACTCGGGTTGTCAGGAAGTAAAGGGTAAGACCATATTGTGAGTGTAAGTAGCTAATGTAGCACACATACCCTTGCATCCAACTGGCTAAAAGACAAAGAAAAGGCTACAAATGCATTGTCGCCACTAATAAAGAAGCAAAATGCTATTAGCTGTGATTATACTGCCTCTACTACTGGAACCCAGAATTGCATACTCAGTCGCGTGGCGGCAGAATGTGCAGATAAAGAGACCGTTCACCAGGGAACTCATACGTGGTAGAGCCACGCTGCAGCTATACTATGGATGTGGCACGAATGGGTCGGCTCCACCGGGGGAGCTCTCGCATAGTACCAGCTAAATGTTGCTGTGTTTCATACGACCCATACGACCCGTTCGTGCTACGTTCGTATTATGGTTGTAACACGAATGGGTCAGCTAAACCGAAGACTTTGAAGAGCTCATAGAATATCAAAGTAAAATAGCAGGCTTATGTTGTTGCGTGTTCCTTTTTACTGGAAACGAGGCATTCCATCTTAGTCCTGTGTTGCAACGTGGCCGCATTTGATTCTCTCTTATTCCATCTTATTCTATGCAACATGTAGTAAAATTAAACATTTTGTACAGGCGACCTCAATATTAATAAAATAAAAACATTATCAATGTATTCGAACTCAATTACGTACGCATTATTAATGATAACAAAAACTACTGTTCAGAACTTGGTCAAATTTTTATGGAACCACTCGAAAAGCACCAGCTTTCAAATAAAAAATAAATCATAATCAATAAAAAATCATTAAAATCGATTCACTTAGATAAAAGTTCTGAGGTAACACACATTAAACACATAAAACAATCTTCAGTCCTGGTACGACACATCATTGCATTATTAATTAGAGGCAGGTTGCAAATTAATTAATATCTTTATTAAAAAACATACAGTCAAATTAAGTACCTCCCCCTTTTTGAAGTCGGTTAAAAATTCCGAGGGACGAAATTAAGTAACGGATTATAACGGATTATTAAATTCCTCACCACACGAACAGATTCTAGGACAGTCAGACAGAATGAAATGTATAACTATATAATATAACTTCAAAATTTGGTTTATCAGATATTTAAGTTTCATTGATGATCAGCTACTCAGTTTCGAATACTTGATCAATGATCAGTGATATCTTTGTACGTATGTTAAAAGATGAAACATTCTTGAAGTATTAATAGTTAGAATTTTATTTTTAAATTTAATATTTAATAGAATTGTTTTCGGTCTTTAAGTAGTATGCTAGGGTTGAATCTGAATGACGGAGTGAGAAATTCGGCGATAAGAGAAAAATGTGGTGTGCGAGATGATGCTGTGACCAGGATTAAGAAAGGAATACTTCGGTCGTTTGGTCATGTCGAAAGAACGAACGAAGAAAGTGTGACAAAGCAAATTTATATTGCAGATGTGAACGGCAGAGTCGGGAAGGGACATCCTAGACGAAGGTTTATCGACCAAATTGGCTATATTTTGAAAAGGTGCCGTATTAGGAGTACCCTTAGCCGACAGAACGTATGAGGTCAGGATTGTGCCAAATAGAAGTATCTATAAGTATCCATAGTCTCTGCCTACCCCTCTGGGTGACACGCGTGATTGTTTATGTATGTATGTTTTCTAGAAAATGTCCATTGTAGTCTGATTTATTGTATTCGTCATTTTGTACATTTTTTGATGCTTATTGACCATTTAAGTTTTGTTTTATGTAAAAAATGTTACGTGATAATCACTAGCTATATTGTCTTTTTGTAAATTACAATTTTGGCTTAGTTTAGAAATTTGTCGGGTAATTATTCGAGTAGCATTCCTTTATTGTCTCAGTAATTCACTTTAAAGAATTTCTGTCATGTATATTGCAATAAATTAAGGTGGAAATTGCAAAACAATTAAAACTTTTTGAAAATGTAGGGCCAGGACAATCCGAAATATTTTATTACCTACCTCATTGCCCGTTCCCTTTCTTGGTCTGACCAATCGAAGCCACACAATAGATAATAGCGCTGAGTCGAAACGCTGATTTTACTATTATGTTTTATAGCCTATGTTATACGTCGAGTATTGAATATATATCTCACTCCATTAAGGTTACAGCGTATCAAAAGTCCACAGCTGAACATAATTACGTCTCCTCAATAGGCACTTAGGCAATAGATAACCGCATTTATTAGGCAATTATTTTTGAGGCACTTTTAAGCATATTTGAGGCACTTAGCAGTTAGTCATTGCCTAATTAGGCCTAGCTTTGTTTTCTTCTGTCGGCTCTTACGTCAACCATGGGGCGATATAAGATAATGTATCCATTTAAAGAATTATATCCGTTCTTACTCCACCACTACACGTTATACCTCACATAACATATTACCTCCCATATTTATCTACAATCGACTAGAAAATTAAATTTAGCTTGAAATAAATATAATATGCATTCTGTTTTATATTATTTCCTGTTTTTGAACCAAAGTTAAGTATTTAGACGTTAAAATCATAATACAACTGCAGCGCTATGTGTTTACCAAATCCCTGCGTCTGACCGAATTCCTGGTGATCACGCTTACGGCATTCGTTTTCCAAAATAATTCGATTTATGTGTTTTGTTTAAAGGAAAATTTATTTTTATCAGTAAACTACATATGTGCAATGTTATCCTCAGCAATATTCACTGAATAAAAATGTTATCTCCAGTATTAAAAATGTAAATAAAATAAATTAACAGAATAAGAAAAACTAATTAACTGGCCAAACCGCCGTTTGCTGAGGTTTCGTAAGTGCGACTACTGATTACGTAGTCCCGGGTTTGAATAACTCATTGAATTTTTCTGTAAGAGCAACTATCAGTAGTAGAGAAGTCCGGAGTCAGGTAGTTGGTGGTGTTTCATACCTGAGCTCTGAAAGCACTAAAAGCAGCACGGTTGCATTTTAACTGACTGCATAATAAGGAGGAGGTACTCAACTAGACAGTTTATTTTCCGTGTGTTACCTCAGACTTTTTTTCTAGGTAAATCAATTTTGATGATCTTTTTTTAATTGAAAGTTGATGCTTCTCATATGGTCCCATATAAATTTCATCAAGATCTCCCAAGTAGTTTTAGAGTTATGCTTAATAATGCGTATTTCATTAACTTCGACTATATTGATGACGTTCTCATTTTATTGATATTGAAGTCAGTTGTACAAAAATTTTAATTTTATTAAGTAATTTAATTGCGTGCAACCTCACCGGAGGACCTCTGACGCACGGGACTCCATCGGATTTAATTGTTTCAACTGGAAGTTTAGTTTGTATACCCCAATTGTTGCTAACATAACTCAGCGCCGCAAGTCGACGTTTACGGATACTGGTTTTGATGATGTTGGTGCTGTTAGCCTTTTGGCCTTTACAGCTTCATCGGTTTAAGGTCTTCAGCTTAAAATAAAAATGGTATATTTAAATCATTCTGCATCGTTACGGAAGTAACGATGTTCACCTACGTCAGTTGTGTCGGTGACTTATCTCACGGCCATTTGAACAGAGGGGGCGAGCCCCCGGCTCCGACGGCTAAGTCGTATCGTTCGATGTTCTGGGCGGTAAGAACCGCCCAGGGACGTGGGTGTGCGGCGATACGCGGTGTGGAGGGGTGCGCGGCGCGCCTGTCTGCGGACTCTAAAAAAGAAGTATAATTCCGCCTCCAGGTCCTTCAAAAGAGTCATTGCCGAGGCAAAGTCAGAGCACATAGGC